>PTFA01000233.1:797110-987268 GCA_003342895.1 Casuarius casuarius
TTTTTTTTTTTTTTTTTGGCTCAATCACACCAGACTGACTGTCTTTGTCTGTCTGACAAGCGCCATGTTGATATCAACATCCGAGCTCCCACCTGCTGCAGCTGTGAGACCCTGGGACTTGTAGTTCCCCCCTCCCCAGGGTGACGGGGAGAGCCGCGGCCGCTGGACTACGACTCCCAGCATGCCCCGGGGGCGCGGCACGCCAATGGAGCGCGGGGCGAAGCGCGGAGCGGACTACCACTCCCGGCATGCCTCGGGACGGGGGGGGGCAAGGTGGAAGAGGGGGGCGGGCTTGGCCATGACTTCATCCTGGGCGGGGGGGGGCGGCGGGACTGCAAGTCCCATGATGCCCCGGGGCGGGGAGGGCTGGGGGCTAGGCAGGAAGCGGGGGGGCAGGATTGTCCCGGTAAATAGAGCCGGGTAAAGCATGAAGCTGGTGAGTGCGTGTAGTGAGGAGCGCTGCGCGGGGGGGAAACTGAGGCCCTGGGGGAGGGGGAGACGTGCCGCGGCCCTGCCTGGGGGCTCAGCCAATGGGGGGCCACGCGGGAGCCCGGCGAGGGGCGGGCCCAGCGCTCCGCGATCCGGCCGGCGCCGGTCCGGCGGTGACCGTTAAACGGTCGGCGGGGAGCCGCCGCTGCCTGCGCGTGCCGGAGGGCCTAGGCCCGGGCGGCGGGCTCTCCCGCTGCCTCCTCCCGTCAGTGATGGAGGGCCTGGCTGGGTCCGGGGGTTTAGCTCGGGTTAAACAGTAGCGGGATTTGGGGCGAGGAGGTGTTTCTCTGTGCTCCTATCCTTGAGCGTGAATCTCGCCTTGGAGCGGGACCGGAGCTGGCCTGTTGCACGTGTGGCTTCCACTGAATTACTCTGGAAATATTAATAAATCTCCATGGTTCATGATAGAGGTCATATCCTATTTTATCGTTATTACAGTACTCATACAAATAAGTACTCGGAAGAAAATCATCCTGGAATAGCCTTGTCAAGGGTGCACTAGGATTCTGACAAAAGTTTTGGTTCCAATAGTATAATATTTTAAAGGGAAGGTTGTTAGAAAACGCGTTACCCATGTTATTGATATCTGTTGTATAAATCTCCTTTCTCAACTGTTTAAGTTTTCCAAGGACCTTGGATTCAGCCACTAACTTATTTTCCAGGAGGAATTGCCCTGTTACACTCGATGTGCTGCAGTTCTGTGTCTGGAAATGAAAAATGAAACAGTTTTCAAAATTTCTGAGTGTTACATTTGATTTCATTAACCTGAAGTTATACTGTCATTAAGCGTATGATTGTCTCTCCATCTTGAAACTGCAGTTGGTCTTGAGAAAACTTCACAGAAGTGGACCTAAATTCTGGGCTGCTCTTGTGACTTCAAGTAAATCACTGGCTGTGGTGTAACTGTAAAATTAGTGCAGTAGACAGGTGGCTGAAGAGCTTGATCCTGCATAATCTTATGTATGTGATTAAATCTCTCTGTGTGCATGAATGCTACCAGTGGGAGAAACTGTGCAAAGCTAAGCAGTTCTGTACGTGATTGCAGAGATCGATGTAATGCACAACAAAAAGCAGGCTGAGAAATCTTTAAATGAAAACCATAGTAGAAATGCAGAATTCTTTGTTATGTCTACACCCTGAGAAGCAAAACCCATGCTATTCTTGTAGGAAGGCAGAGAGGGAGAAAAGGCGAGAGAAATACAAGCTGTCTGAAATCTTTATTGTCATATTTTTAGACCTGTCTGCAACTTGAAGGCCAGGAGCGTAAGACCAGATTCTTCGTCTTGTGTTTGTCTGGAGTTGAGACTGACACTCAGGGTTGTGGAGGGAGGAGTTGGATGCTATTTCACCCTCTTTTGTCATATATTTTAGTCTGAATTTGGAAGAACGAGTTAGAGGTAACAGTCTCTGGACCTGATTCAGAATCCAGGGAAAACGAGAGATTCCTACAAATTCTAATGTGCTTTGATTCAGACAAGTCCAGTTGCAAATTTTCCCCTAGATTTTAAGCTAGTGTGTGATACTAATACTGGAAAAGCATTGCAGTCTATGTTGGCTTCAGTTGGAAGTCAAAGCACTGGCGTTAACCTGCAAAATCTTCAGTGTTTTGGAGCTGCTAGTCTGAGACATGGTGTCTTTTCTCTGTCACATTGCCATACATGAGATCACCAGAGACACTCAGAGCTGGCGAGCACTCGGCTCGAACCAGATGTCCGCTGAGAACCTTTCTCTCTGAGAGTGTTAGTATTGGAATTAACCCCTCATCTTGGTCTCCTTGTGCCCCACTGTCAAACTTTCATCCAATTTACAAAGTCTGCCAAGAATGCTGTGAGCTGAGTTGGGCATGTTTATAGTATCTTGTATGTGTTTTGTGACCTTTTTGCATTACTTTTTACGTATTTTTTGATTACGAGAACAAGCACCTGTTGTGTTAGCTGCACTGATCTTCAGTTATAATGGAAAAAAGATAGAAGCCAGCAAATCTTAGCACAAAAAGGACTTGCGTTTTAGTCAGATCAGGAATATTAGTAGCTGGGGTCTCTGGATCTATTTTAAACAGTAACAGCTATAATCTGGGTTGGAAATAATCTATCACATTTATAGTGCCTGTAGAGATATCTGTAATGCAGATTAGGATTCCTGGATTCCTGAACAAAAATTGTAATTGTACAGGCCCAGAAATGTCACACGTGCAAATAGCTATACAGCATATTTGAAGTTTTTTGGTCCCTTTACGTGAATCTGATAGAAAGAATCCACTGACTCCCAGGAATCCACTTATTACAGCTTGACAGCTAAATATAGATTATTGTAGATGCTGTTAAAGAAGAAAAGAGGAAGATTTTCCAGTTAGCTCGCAGATGTCAGGGTCATGATCTGATTCATGGTTTTAAAAAGAGCAAGAAAGTGCTCTGCTGATAAAAGTGGTGATATTTCACTGCTTTTTTTAATTACCGATAGTTTAAAAGCTATAAAAATAATTTAGATTTTTTCCCTCTCATTTATTTCTATTTACTTCAGTTGTACCTTCAGTTGTCAAAGTTCTGGTCTGGTGAAGACTTAATTTCACATGCGTATTTTGCATTTGCAAATAAAGCAACTGAATTTCTTACACATATACTCACTTCTTCACTAGCTTGGTTTCTTAAACTTTTCCTAAATTGTGCTAACAGCAAGCAAACATAATGTTGCTTTCTAATAATTAAGGCTTTATGAATTTTAAAACAAAAGTCTTGTGATTATTTTTAATTTACTATTTGGGGTTTAATAGCTTTTTAACATTTAAATATAATTTAAAACTGCTTTTTTATGAATGTATGTAAATAGTCTCCTTGGGAGTTGTTAATCCAAACAGTTGCAGTGTTAATGTATTATGAGCAGAGGTAGAAAACAAAATGATGAATCGACCTCCTTTCCACTTAGCAGAGCGAAGTGTAGAAAGCAAGCATAAGGTATAAATGACTTAGAAAATGACCCAAACTGTTTTTATATTCAAAGCAGTGCCTGGAAAACCAATTGATATTTTTAATCATATTTAGACCCAACTTGAATTTAAAATCCAAATTTGACCGTCTGAGAGGTGCTGTGTTGCCAGATGTCCAAACTTTGAGGTGCAAGATGTTGTATTTGAGATGCAAAATCTATTCTTGCAGTCCCTGAAGATGCATCAAATTCCTTGCCAAAGAAGAGAAAGCCTCATGTTAGGGTGGCCACACTCTATTGGAACATTTACGTTTTTACTCCCACTTATTAAAGATGACATTTTTATTCACTTTTCTTATTCGAAGCTTCAGCCACTCCTGTTCACGGTTAAATATTTGCCATTCTCTGTACAAGAGGTGACTGCATCTCGATGATGCTGAAGTGCCCCTGTGCATAACCTGCTTACTGGCTCATTAAGCTCAGAAGGCATTTGGGATTTTTCAGTACACAAACCATTCCATTCAGGTAGGGCTGTCCCTTCCCCAGGGTTTCCTGTTTGCGTTTAGCGAGACAAAAGGCAGGTGAGAGCATGCCCCAGAGCTGCTGCTCTGCGTATGCACAGCTTCCTCTGCTGAGCTGGGCCAAGGAGCCGCAGAAGGTGTGGGCTGCTCCTTGTCTGTTTGTTTAGCCTGGTTTCTTAAGGAAATAAATCTTGTGATGCTGTAGGGGTTCTCTCCCTCCCTTTCCTCCCCAAGTAATTTTCCAATTCTCTAGCCGATTTCAGACAAGTTTTGCCACTAGGACTGAGTTTTAAAGATACTAATTTCATAGGAGTTTTGTAAAAATAGGTGGTGTTAGAGGAGGGAAACTCTATATGTGTCCTAAAATAGAGAGAGGGTCTATAACATTTTCTCACCCTTTGTTAAGGATCAGAAAACCTGGACTGAAGAAAACCTGCCTCTTAATACCCTGGCATGTGGAAAACTTCAGTGAACACACACAGTTGTGAGACACAAATTCGTGGAAAACCAGATTTCATTTTCATGCTCATAAAACTACCTCTTGTTTAAAAATTAGGAAAAAAGACCATTTTCAGGGTGGTTGCTCTGTTGACAAAGATCACGGTTAACTCGTTCTCGTATTCTTCTTTCAGTACTGCCTCTCAGGACATCCAACCTTACCATGCAATGTGCTCAAGTTCAAATCCACCACCATCATGTTGGATTGCGGGCTGGATATGACCTCTACCCTCAATTTCCTCCCGTTGCCGCTGGTTCAGAGGTATGTTCTGCGGCCTGCAAGCACTTAGTCTGTGTCTTCTTGGGTTGCAGTTGGAGTGCTTTGCGTGAAATGGTGTATTGGGAGGAGGGAGCGGATGAGTACAAATGAACAGCATCATCTGATATCATAAATAGACTTTGTTCACTTAAAAATTCTCTTTATCAAAATAACATCCTTTGGCTCGGTAGACGGAAGACGTTTTATGGATTTATTGATTGGTTTTTCTAGATAATTTATTCTAAGCTTCAGTAAAGTATTGCTGCAACTGCTCAGCACAAGTGAGGTCACATATCTGTCATCTTTCTGGCTTCTTCATGCAAGATGAGATAAATGGGTAACTGAGATGGAGTGCATGGAGCCCAGTAAGCAGTGTTTAACCACCGTCTGCTCAGGCTTTTCTTCAGAGCATGGACTAATGCAAAGAAAAATAGCACTTAACAGTCCTCGTCAGCCAACTTGATGGCATAATTGTCCCCTTTAAAAACTTAAATAAATGAAAGGGCAGTGCAGCTGGGCACAAGAATGTAATGGCAGTAAAATTGTCCTGTTTGCCCAGAATCCCATAAGGAATAGAGCCTAGAACTGAATCCTGAAACCAAGGCTCCTTTTGTGCCGCAACTGCAGAGTAGTCTCTTCCTGGGTTTGTAGCTGGATTTGGATTTTCAATTAAAGTGGCTTATGTCCTGCATGAGGTGGAACAAGTTACAAAAATGGTGGCTTGGTGGGTAGATATTGAGTAACTCTTTGGTGATGGGAAACTAGTAGGAGTTTTCACTAAAGCCATTTGGTACCCTTGATCCACAAGAAAACAAGTGAGGCATGTTCTGGGCTCAGGGAAGGCTTTGGGTGGAAAGAAGGGGAGGTTATTATTGCAAAGAGGGTTCCATAACTGACCTAAACCTCATGAGGTTAAAGCAGTTGTCCAGCACCTCCTATGAATCGTTTCTTCTTGGAGATGAACAGACAACAAATGCATTGTTCTGCGGGATGTGGAACTCCAGATCTGATGTGGAGAAGGCAACAGGTACCTCAAGACAAATCAGTGTGATAGTTGATTTTTGTCCCATTCCTGAATGTGTTTGCTAACAACAAAATTTGGAGGCAGTAGTAAATTTTGAAAGGTTCCAGAAAATTTGGGAAATCCAGATACAGCCAGAACTGCCTTACATTAGCTTCCCCCACTTCCATCCAGTGCCTCCTCCCTTCCCTTCCCCCTGCCCCCGAAAAGGAAACAGAGAGAGGAACAAGTAGAAAAAGTAGGTGATCGAACAAAGGCTTAACAGGTTCTTTAGGAGGCAGGCATCGATGCTCCCCGGGGGTATGCTAACTTTGTCTGCTAATAGCAGACCCTGTGAATGAGCAGTCAAATTGCAGATCACAACCTGGAATTCCCCCAGTACCTCCAGAATGTCTGCACTAAAGTGACTCAAACTCAATAAGGAAGGATGTCAGATTTGACCCCTGATGGCCCAGTGGAATGGGAGCAAACAGTTGGATTTAAATCCAATCAATCTTGTCGGTAAAGTGATTGAACACCGCTTACAGCAAGAGTTGTCCTAAGCACATGGACTTGGGCAAGTAATTGATCTCTTTGGTACTCTACAAAACAGATGTGCTGCAGGGAGTTATAGAAATGTGTTAGAAACTCGAGGAAGAATGTGGCTGTGGCTAAAAAGTCCTTGTCTCTCTGTAGTGCTTATATTAGTGCCATTATATATCTGGTTTCTATTACCAAGATGCCTGAACACATCTTTAACTCAAATGTGTATTATCAACACAGTGTGACTGGGTGATGGAGAGCTGACATTATCATCCGTTTCCAGATGAGAGATGAAAGGCGGGACTGACTACTGAGGTCTTGCATGAAGCTTGTAGCAGAGCAAGAGCTTAAACATAGGTCTCAGATCTTAGGCTATTAACAGCTGTGTTTCCTCTTACAGTCAGGAATGTTTCCTCTTACAGCTAGCCTTAGGTGGACCTGTTCGATACCTTGACCTCGGTGTGAGAGAGCTATGCGTCTCTCTGCTGTTTTTAAATCAGAGGTCCCCAAAGTTGGACCAACGAACCACTTGGTCCTGCAAAGCCTCTGTACGGTGTCTGCAAAGGTGCCCTGATTTTAACCTCTGTGGAGCGTAAAGGTATAACATTACAGAGGATCTTTGCTATGCAGCTAGAGCCTCTGTCCCGCCTGGCATGGGACTCTCCTTGAGCAAACATTTTGAGAACCTGTGCTTTAATCTATGAGAGAGGAAAGTGCTGTAGTGTTTGTCTCATTAAAGGAGTTCTTTGCTCTTCAAAAAAGGCCCATCAAAAGGTATTTAGATTCCACCTTGTCCCGGAAATGGCAGTCCCTGTTCTCACCAGCCCATGGTACATGTGCAAAACACCTGCGGTTGCCAAACACTTCATGCCAGTTCATGTACTTTAGAGCAAGTTTGTCAACCAGAATGTTCTCCCTTATACCAAAGTCAAATGCAAAGTGGTAAAATGAACATGTGAGAAGCTCTTAACCTTTCCTGTCTAGCAGTGACACGCTTGCTCACATTATTTATGTGACAGTTCTAGCTATTTTGGATTAATCAATCACTCCATTACAATATCAAAACTATGTCTGCAGAAACTGTTACACCTTGGCTTCAAGGTAAAGAGTCCTTTCTTCCCTGTGTCACTTGCTCCACTTTCACCCACACTCTCCGGACCTGTCTTCTAATTTTCCTTCTCTTGACAAGATTGTGTACTCTTCTGTGGATGCCAGGTTTCATACAAGTCAGCGGTGCTCTCTCACTGTGAATAAGGCAAAACACACTGGGCTAAATTAGTAGGAGTACAGCCAGCGCACCAAAGAACATTTATTCCCCTCTGCCTCATGCTGTTGAGACCACACAAGGGATACTGGGTCCAGGTTTGTGTCCCCAGTTCAAGAGGGATGTTAGAAACTAGAGAGGGCATTCAGGAGGCTCCAAGATGATCAGGGGTCTAGAGCCCATGACTGCGAGGAGAGTTTGAGGGAGCTGGGCTTGTTCACTCTGGCAGAGGGAAGGCAAAGGATATGCTAAGAGCAGCTTACATCTACTTGAAAGGAAGTTACAAAGACAGCAGAGCCAAACTCTTCTCAACCATGGCAGACAGTATAGTATGCAGAGTGGCCACAATCTGTGCCTTGAGATGCTCAGGTTGGACATTACTCTCCTAGTGATAACGTGCTGTGAAAGCCCTTTCACAGATCCCCGGAGAGGCTCTGGAATCTCTACCTCCAGGGATTTGCAAGACTCAGCTAGACAAAATCATGGTTGGTGTAGTCAAGTGTTAGCTTGGAGTGAGACATTGGACTAGTCATCTTTAGAGGTCCCTTCCAACCAACATTTCTTTCCTCTCCTCTCTCATCTGTCAAAGCTGTTGCACATCAGAGTGGTTTGTTCTTGCTTTCCCTCAGCTTTTCACTTAGCTCTTTTGCTCGTTCCACACAACCTTTCCTCGAACCCGCCTGTCTCCAAAACACTGCACTTAAATTGTGCTTTTGAACATGTCAGTGGGGGTACATTTAGCCACCTCATCTTTCCTATGACCAGACTTTTTCAGATTTGCTTTTTGTCCTCAAAAGGGATTTGCACTTCTCTAGCATAGCCTCACCTGCTACTTGATCATGCATCTTCCTGCTCTTACTTATCTTCTGTCTTCAGTCCTTCAGTTTCAACTTCCTTTTTTGCTTCCTTGTGATTTCTGGAGTACCAGTCAGGTTAGTTCTTTTATACTGATGTTAATCTGAACACAACATTCCTCTGAGCCATTGAATCACCTCCTCTTTTCAAGATCTTAAGTATGAATGCCCCTTTAGCAGATGATTTGCTACCTCTCTGCAGAGTTTAGTGGAAAGCACTTGCAGATTTCATTGCAGCCAGGTTCTCAGCTTCTGTCTCAAAATCTGAAGTTGTTGCAGGGCTTGATTCCAGGTGAGTTTGATTTTCTTTATTTTGTTTCCTTCACTTTTTCATTTTTGGATTTCTGTGGATATGCTTAAATCTGTGCAGACAGTGATGTACAGCTAAGTTATAGGCTCATGCTAAAATCAGGTGTCACAATGAAGTATTAATAGTACCTAAGGTATGGTAGGAAGAGATGCTGCAGCAATTCCTACTGTAAACTGTGGGTTATAATGTCACCCTTAAAGTTTCTTTATTAGCATTGATAACAAAGGAAAAAAAAAAAAGGCTGTTACCCCTGCAGTTGCTGACTGTTACCAGACCTCTCAGCTTAAAACATGCATTTCACAGCAGAACCTAGTTGCTCCTTTGTCCTTCCAGCACAGGTAAACACGTTGTACAGCAGTCAGTGTAGGTCTTCAGGGTGAGACCCGAGAATGAAGCCATGGTTTATGTGGATGTCATTGCAACCCTAGTGTCTATAAGTGACTTAGGCCAGAGTGTTTTTCCTTGCCATTGCTTAGTGCCTTATGTTAATGTTTGCCTGTCATCTTCCATCCCAAAGCAGCTTTGTTTTTACAGTGCTTTTTTATTGTTTCAGGCATAGGGCTTTCAAACGCACTGAGTGTTGTCCTGGCCTTGCTTCCATTTATACAGCCAGTTTCACCACAGGGACAACACTGAGCATTTTTGAAACTGTCACTGTAAATGACTAAAATCAAACTCCCTACATGTGTCCTCCTCTTATTCTTTTTACATAGAAATGTCATAATCATGATTTGTAAAAGTCATTTCAGTGAACACTCAAGCACGGTGAAACTGTCTGTCTCTTTTATGGAGATTGTTAGTTCCAGGGGACAGAGATGGTGTTCTCTTCCTGTATGACACCAAATACAAGGTCTGTGCTTAATGAGTAATAATGATATAATTCATATTGCTGTACTTTTTTTTCTCTCTTTCTGCAGCCCCAGGCTGTCGAAACTTCCTGGTTGGGTTTTGAAAGATGGAAGCACATTTCTGGACAAGGTAATATACTGATGGTTAGAATTTTCTTGCCATGCAAAAAGCAATCTGACAGGTTTGAAGTTTGTACTATAGGAACAATAATTCCATGCTGACTCATTGCAAAGTTTTCTGTGTGTGCCATTATCAGCCGTGATGTCCTTGTAGAGCAGAACCTTTTGAAACAAAATGCTAATAGCGACTCTGAGGCTTTCAGTCTTCAGAGGTAGCCTAGCTTTTTAAAAAATCCTTTTAAAATGCAGAAATCATCGGTATGAATATTTTCTTATTTCACAGAGCTCCATAAATAATAGCACTTTGCCTTTGTATAGTGCCTTTTATCCAACAATCTCATTTTTCTGACACTAAAACTTCATAGCTTACTTGTAAATTAGGTTAGTATCGTCTCCTTTTTTAGACAGGAAAACGAAGAGAAAGCGAATGGTTTGCCCATGGGAGGCCTGTGACAAAGGAAAAACGTGTCTTCGGCCTCTGTTGAAATCAATGTGTGTTCTGCCACTGGACATAGCGGGGAGGATTTTATCTTCAGGCTCCTAATTCTAAGACACAGGCATTACCCAGCTGCACCAGAGACACAGAATCTTTCTTTTTTCCCCCTCTTTTCATTATATTAGTTTTGTAGCCAGAATTTATCTGGGGCTTCAACTGAAAGTAGACACTGCAGCATCCAGCTTGATCTGCTATAGAGGGACAATGAACACAAAAATATGTCAGATGTTAGTAAAATAGGCAGATACATTTCAGATGTATGTAGCAATAGATATCAGTAGAGCAAGTACTGTTTTAATGGACTGTTCTCCAACTATGTGAACATTAAAGAGAAAACAGTAATAATAGATGCTTTTGTAGGGGACTTTGAGATGGACAAAACTGGTTGATCTGATTTTTACAGGCAAGGGAGCTGAAGATCATAGATTAAAGACCTGATTTTTCTTCTCATTGGAAACAAAAGAAACTGGATAGGCAGCACTTCTGTTAGTAAAATAGTAACAACTCTATTCAGACCACATGCTAACTGGGAATTGCAGAGCTACAGAGGCTGAGTGACAGAATTGGAGTTGCCCAGCTTGAATTCCCTGGAATTCGTTTCCTCTAAAACCCAGCCTTGTGTCCCTTCAGAGCCCATGACCTTCAAAAATACCTGGCTGTCTATGTATCTTCTACAGTCAAATCATAGCAGACCCTGTGCAGACTATATTCTGTCCAAAGAACCGATAGGCTGTCACTAATTTTTTACGTGATGTATTTACATTTCTGTGGTACTGCTGCTACAGTATATGTGCAGGAGAATCTTCAAGCTAGTGCAGTGTCAATGGAAATAATGTTTTAGAAATTCAAAGGCAGCATCTCTTTCTTTCACCTTGACCATTGTAACTGCTTGGAATGGCAAATACTTTGACCCATGCCGGAAAGAGGAGGGGAAAGGAGTCAAAGGAGGATGTTTTATCATGTTGGGTGGACATTTCTGTTACTGCACTCTCTGGATGACAGTTATAAAACTTAAGTCCTGGAGAGGCATTGAAATTCACTGCGATCTAGTTTTAATCATTTTGAACTCCCTCGAGATGAGGTTAGGAGACTTCTGCCACTAGATGTAATTGCTCATTCGTTATTAGTTGGCAGGTGCGCTGTAATTATTAAGAATTGGATTCAATCTTTAATTCTGTCATCTGAAGCTGGCTGAGACCACTTGCTTTGGGGACAAGCAAGAGAAGTATCTGCAAAAGACGGCAAAGTGTGGGTGACAGGTAGCCTGTGAGGTGTGTTAGGATTAGATTAGAGAATATTATTGTTTTGTTCTTTTCCATGCATAATCCTGAAGAACGTGACTGTTCATTTGACAAAGATTTCTGATGAGTCAGCCTTGGCATCATAAGGAAAAAGAGGAAGAAAATAGAGGATCAGAGATCCAGTAGAGATAAATCTAACAAGAAGTGCTACAGAGAGCTCAGATCTCTAAAAGATGTTTGGTAAAGTACGCTGGGAGGGGGAAAAAATTGTATCCTGCTCCTAGTAAAACAGAGAAAGTTTGATGTTATTGGGAACAAGAACTAGATTCCAAACTCATAAGATACCCAGCGCACTAGTAAGGTGCTGTGCAGACTTTCCAGGTCAGGAAAGCAGCAGTTCCAAAAAGAGGTCTTTGCAACCTGCTTTTCAGGTCATACTTTATCTCTGATTCTGATAAACAAAGTCAACTTCTGTTGTTAAGGATTTCCCAGCTAACACACGTGCAGCTGAAGGAGCAGAGAAGACACAGCCTCACAGGACAGCATACGCTCTTTCACTGCTCCCTTCATAGCCCTATCAAAACCAGCTGGTGGTTGCCCAGAGTTTCTTTTCTTATCTACAAAAGTGCTCTCTTTGTTCTTCCAAAGAAGGTCCTGATCTCCTGAAGTACCAAGGAGCCCTGTCTCACATGAAAGCAATCTTGGCAGATCTGCTTGTAGCTAATGGTGTCTAGAAGGGGAATAAACTTAATGTAGTAAAGGGCTGGAAGCTGCCTATAATAAACAAAAGGGGTTGAAATCGCAAAATCCACTCTATTGGAGTGCACCCTCATGTATAACATTGGGTTGTATTTGTGTGTGTCATCTCTTGTCTACTGATGTGCTTCTCTCACAGGAACTAAAGGAGTGCTCTGGCCATGTGTTTGTGGACTCTGTGCCTGAGTTCTGTTTGCCAGAGGTGAGTTTAATCAAAACCTCATTGAAAAATATGACTCCATTCAGTCATATGGGATAAATTTGCTAAATTACTATTACCAGATTCATGCTAATTTATTACTATTTAGTAAATAATGATACTGAAACCTCTGTGTTGTTAAGATGCCTCTAATATTTATGACATTGGGAAAGGCTGGAAACAGCCCTTCTCAACAATTGTTTTAGGACATCTAGGAGATCTCCTTAAGCAGATCAGTATCTCGCAAAAGAATACAAAGGATTTAACTGTCTCTTTTTATGAGCCTTCCACAGACAATATGATATGGCTTTGACTGAGCTGGACTCAAATATGACAGGATACATGTGCTGATCTAGATAAGGGCAATGAATGAAGGCAAGAAAAGCTGCTTGTCTCTAGCCGCAGAAGCATGTCCTGCCTGGTGGAAGTCCCCTGGGAAACCTACAGTCCGATTAAGCCACTTTTTGGTTGCAGTCAGACATGATCTGCCTGCAGCAAAATTGGGTTAAAAAGTGACTGCCTTCATAGCTATTAATCGCTGCCATTTTGAGGGAGGATCCATACCCTTGTCCCACTGGCATAGCTGTACAAGTAGCTGTTGGTCAGGCTGGTTTTGTCAAGGATACTTGACTTTATAAAAAGGAGAGGAAGCAAAGCTGACTATTGAAGGCGTTTGAATTAACTGGGCTTACACTGACTGATCAAGTTAATGGTGTACATGGTTAGTAGAGCTGAAGGAATAAAAAGCTGTGCAGAGAGTAATGAGGATGAATGATAGGGAATAGTCTGGGGATAGTATCCTTTTTACTCAGCTATGGTCACACTGTGATAACATCAGTTCCTTCGTTTGATGTTGGGATGTTTTCTCTGTCTTTGAAAGACAGCGGATTGCCTTTGGGCAGGGATTTTTTTTTTTCTGCTTGAGTTTGTTGACAGGAACTGCAAAACACTCCTGGAAGATTGCTGTCAGCTTGCTTGGGTTCTAGCAATGATGTTTTTGTCTGTTGATTCTCTGAAATTCACCACTTGCAGCTTCTGACTCTTCTCATGTTGATTCTTTGAAGCAACCTGGCAGCTCTGGTACTGGTTTTGACAAGTGGTATCAGCAAATCTGGGTAAAATTGGTTGTTTCCCCCGACAGGGACGGATACAATCCCATCACAAAAAAAACCCCCTAATAATTCTGGATTCTGGAGTGCCTTCTGGTTATTGTCCTTTGGAAGGGCAGTGATGTAGGAAGCACCCTTATGCCCAGAAAGTGCTATTATGTCCCAAATCTTGGGAAGAGTGGAGTTTAGTTTCTGTGTTCCTTCGGAATTGAGACTGTGTACAAGAGTGATAATCTGCCAGCTTTTGGGGCATTTCATCTAGCCTTTCTGCTTACTTTATTGGGCTGGAAAATACCCACATCTTTAGCTCTAGGTAGGACTGACAGGGAGTTGCCGCTTCATTGATGTACCAGTGTCATCACTGAATGTAGTGCTCTTTTCCAGCAGTCCGTGTCATAACTAGAAGATAGCAGCCAGCCACACATCACAATTGTAGGGGTTTTATAAATGGCCTCTCAAATGCTAAAGTTCCCAAAGCTCCCAACAGATGCCAAGTGTTCTCTGCGAGCGGTAGGAATAGATCTGTGAGTGATACATAGCTCTCATCTCTTGCTTCACAGACTCCCCTGTCTGGAGGTGGGTTCAGATGTCATGGCCAGCTGAATATATGAGCAAAGTAGAAATGTTGCTCTTATTTGGCTATAAGAAGGAGCTGGTATGAAAGACACTTTGTCTTTTTCTTTGTCTCCTTCCACAGCACTTCTTTTGAAGAAACTTGTCTGCAAAAGCAGTTTGTTTGAGAGTCATAGTATCACTTCCAGGAACACCATTGCCAAAGAAAGCCAAATTTTGAACGCAATCCAGAAGCCACAAGGTGATAAGAGGCTGTCTCAGCAGCAGAGTACACTTTCTCATGTCAGAGTGCAGGGTGCAGCCCTTTCTTTGCTTGGCAACCTTCTGGTCTTCACATTCAGGAAACATTTTTAAACCTCTTCAGTTCATAATCACTTTCAGGGAGATTGCTGCAAGGTCCCGGAGAAGATTTTACATTTGTTTTTATTTTGACACCCTTTTCATCCTGTTAGTAAATGCTTCTAGGGCGTTGAGAAATGGGACACTTAAATTTGGAAACTGGTAGTCTGGGTTCTATGTCCTCCAACTTCTGATGGGTTCCTGGGATTCAGCCCAGTGCTGTGAGTGACTCCTCGTTTGATTCTGTGCGGTCTAGACGTGACTGAAAATCAAACCGTGGACAGCCAGCTGGGTGGAAGCTGGCATCAGCAGACTCCTTGATACCATGTAGTGTATTTCTGTCTGGCAAGCTTGGTAAGATAAAAGGGTCCCCTATCATGAATCCGAGGGTGGTGTTTCACCCGCTGTACTAAGCCTTGAGATCATGCCTTCAACATCAGCTGTGATCATGGATTGAAACCAGGAACACTTAGTTGTGAGTTAAGCAGCTTGTCACCAGAGCGCAATGTCAGCCCTCTGAAAAGACGAGCGACCTACTTTCTTGCCATTTTTATTCAAATTGCTGGACCAAGCCTTGTAATCAGATAATATGTGCTTGATGAGTGTTGAATTCCATTAGCTGCTCTATAATAACTGAGTTAGAGGTCATATATCTTGTAAATTTCTGACTTGACACCATTTGTGCTATAGCATTACCAGTAAATATTTCTAATTAAAATTCCTTTAACAATGTGTGAAATCTTCTCCTTTCACTCTCTGAACTGCTGTCTCAACTGTCACATCAAAACAAATTGGACCCACCCGTCTGTTTTGTGATATCAAACGAATGAGCTTTATCTCTTGCTGTAGAAAATGTGAATGATAACGATGCCAAGCATTTAGTTTGGGAAAATGTATGAATTGTTAAGTATATGAATAAATACGATCTGCATTCTTCTCTCTCACTCTTCTGGGGTCAGAACAATGTGCTACATGAAAAGCAGGAGAGACCCCCTGCTAAACAGGTAGTGCATGAGTTTTGGTGGCTGGGTGGAGTGTTTCCCCCCTGCGGTATCACCACATCAGTCATATGACAAAAGTGTAATCAGAATGCCTGTCTTAACGGCATCCATTTCATTGTATGAAAGACAGACTCAGGACATGGTGTCCTGCTCAGCTCTGAGGAGGGAATAATTTTAGAGCGTTTTTTGAAGAAATCGTGTTAATTTGAAGGAAATATTAATCTTTGCTGCTGCTGAGATATGCCCCTTTTTAATAGAGCAGTTACATTGTTGCAATACAAAGTTGATTTAAAAAAAGAAGTTTTTTCTGCCAGTGCTCAAACTGCATGAAAGGGTTACATGTTGCTTATCTCTTTCCTCTGTTTTCAGACTGAGCTGCTTGACCTCTCTACAGTAGATGTAATCTTGATCTCGAACTATCACTGCATGATGGCATTGCCCTATATCACAGAGTACACAGGATTCACTGGAACAGTGTATGCCACTGAGCCCACTGTTCAAATTGGCAGGTAAAAAGCCCCTTAATATTCTCTACTCCTCTTTCATCACTGCTAAGGGAAAGGTGTAAAGGACAATATGGGCAGAGAATGGTGTCTAATGTTCCGAAGAGGCTCTTAGGCAGTAGCTGAAAGCCAGCCAAGTCCTTAGTGCTGAAAATGTGTTAACTCAGTGTTTCCCAAACTCTGGAACTGGCTGTCTTCAACATTTACAGCAGCTGCTTTGAGTCCAGGCACTGCATGTGGGGTAGTAGATCTTGAGTGGACTGAGACATCTTGAGCAGCACTTGCCATATGGCCTACTTCAAACCTTCAGAGTCCATCAGTCAAAGATCTCTCCTCCTGCTCTCTGCTCCCCTTAAACAAAAGGGGAATCACCCATCTTTAAAACAATAAATGCCTTTAGGATTATTGTTTTGTAGTTTTTCAGCCTTTGAAATTCATATATTCAAGCTTTCCTCCACACCATGGAAGGGAATTTAAACTGTCTTCATTTCAAATGACAGTTGAGATTCTCTCATAAGCTCTTAAATGCATAGAGGAGAAGCTCTAGGAAAAGCAGCAGAAATGTGAGACTGAAGTAGAAATACAAGACCTGGCAATGCTGTCAAAAACTTCATATTTGGTCATCTGATTTGCAGAATTTTCTTAACAGAGTTGTTTGCTGACTTTGATAGCTGAATTCCTGCAAGTAAAGGCTGCAGGTTTGGACCTCGGTGAAATCTAACCAGACTTGTGCTGTATGCATCTCTAGTGCAGAGAAGCCGCCATGTTCAATAATTAGAGACCAGATTAAACCACGGTATCTGAACTCCTGATCCGTAAACACTTTAGAGCAGGAACCTTTGTCCATTAAAGCTCCTATACAAACTTCCCAGGGAGTAATTCTCCCTTTGTGTAAAAATAAACCAAAACTGAAGGCCCCTGAAGGAGAAAGGAATTACATAAATATGAATTAGTAGCAGACCTCCAGGGTATTGCTGGCCCATAGCTGAAGACGACAGTTGTAGGTAGTCTAGTTGGAGACTAGGCTCTGGTGTAGTTCTCCCCACCTCAAGTGATTCCATGTATCATTCTTCTGCAGTTAAATCTATCACTTCCTACCTTCAAGGGGAAGCACACATACAATTACAAATGCTGTTTAGTTTCAGGCAGTAAGATTCCAGTGAAATCTGTAGTGCCGGTTTTTAATGCCTGACATATTTTTCTGTCTCAAATACTGTATTGTGCAATTGTAGAGGAGGAGAATTCACACTGACAGTGTGCTTGGCTTCTCTTAGTGATAAGCAGGCATCAGCTAACGAGTTTCTTTCATATATAGTGTCTCATTCCTTATGACAAGCAGTCAGTTACATAGAAATCACCTTGCACAGCAGGAGGGAGATTTGGGAATGCCTGTTGTCCTGCCACTTTCCAAACAACCCGTAACCCAGTGGGCCTGATCCTTTGCTGTTGCAACCAGGCAGTATTGGACTAGCTTGAGCTCAGCTGGGAAACGGGTAGTATGGTGAGGGGTGACTGCTGTGATGCTCTGCAGGAAGAACCCCTCTTTATAACTGCCTGATAGTGTGTGATATTTTGGAAGCATTTGGGACAAAGTTATCTCCTGTCTAAAAGCCGGTGATGGTAACTTAGTTATGGTGTCTTTGCAGACTTCTCATGGAAGAACTGGTGAATTCCATTGAACGTGTGCCAAAGGCTCAGTCTGCCTCCATGTGGAAGAACAAGGAGGTACAGAGGTAAGGAGCAACCCACCTGGAAAGGGTGACTGTCCTAAAACACTAAAACCCTAACCAATGTTTAGAGTTTACTGTAATGATGGGTCAGCTGCCACTATTTGAGATTTGATTTGCTACTACTCTTAAGCAGAAAAAGAAGCTTAAGACGAGTACAGCTATGACTGACTCCTTGGTTCTCTTCTTTCTTTAATCCTTTGCACATTGCTGGTCTTCCAAACAACCACACAAACTTGATTCCTGGAGGGAGACTTAGTAACATACAAGCCTCTCTCTGGTCTCCCCCCACATGACTTAGCTCCATGTTGATAAAAATGATAAAAATGGCAGATTTTTGTGTTAACATCTTAAAAAATATTGAAATTAGCAAACTGTTTAAACTTAATTATATTGTATTGGAATAATCTTAATTTAAATTTATATTTACATTCATGTTTGCTGAAATGCTAAGAAAGTCAAGCCACTGAACTGTTGGAAGTCACTGGTAGCCAACCGTAGCGCAATGTAACATGTCTTCCCGTGTCCGCACTCTCTGTTATACTTAAACACAGAGTTTGGCGGGGGGGGGGGGGCGCTGTTTTTTTTTTATTTTTTGCTTTATTTCAATCAAAGCTTAAAAGCAAGTTGAAATTTGAAAAAAAAGGTCACTTGGAAAGTCTGTCTCTCTCTTCATAACAAGATGCTGAAAATTGGATCTTGTACCTCTAAAATTTTGAAAGCCTATGTAATCTGAAAATTATCAGTGCAGTTTGTTAATTGCAGATAATGCTTTCCTTGAAAATAAAGTTGATTTTAGATTTACAACATGTTCTATGGAGGAAAAAGTTTTGTTGCTAGCACATTTTAAAAATAGGGCTGGTTAATTAGAAAGTTATTTTAAAAAGCTGTTTTGAGCATTTTTAATTGAGCTCCTATTTTCTATTCCAATTTCTTAATGTAGCTTGATTTAAAAATTTACTAAAAATGAATTATCTCATAAGTTATAAAAGTAGTGCTGCCATTTTCCAATATAACAAAGCAGAGAAATTAGAAGTCCAAATTAACATTTGTTTAGCCATATATTGTACTCCCTGCTGAGCAAAAGAGCAGTGTTATCTCACCACCGCAACTCTCACTTTTCCGAGGCAGGTGAGTAAAACACAGATGTAAAACAAAACTAAAGACAATAAAGTTGATCAGAATTCTGGACTGGTTGATGTAAATTCTGATTAGAATAGTGTTTCTTAATTACTTTTGAAGTCCAGTGCCTTGACTGGAACCACTCCTGAAACTCACAGTGATGTGTTAAGAGAGGACTGGAGCCATTATTCTCATCACACTAGTGCATGAGTTTTGTATGCATGGTTTAAAGGAGGATCATATATCTTAGAACTCATTTAATGTCACTTTCCTGGTGGTCGTATTTTAGAAAAAGTGCTGTCTAGCACTTTGGATGTTGTTGACTATTCCAGAGGCGAACACAGAGAGATAATCTTTGTTCTGATTCAACCACTATAGAAGGCCGGAGTCTTTTTTGTTGGAGCTGTGTTTAAAGTATTTTTTCCTGTTTTATATTGCTTGGGAAATAGCCTAACATGGACAGTTCCTTCTTGGGCCTGTCTGTCAGTCAGCTGTTGTAGTAAGGCACTGATGGAGGTGTAAGGTGTAAGAGGCCACCTTGAGATAGAAAGGACCAACCTTTCTGTCCCACTTACAGGACCTTTGTAGAGCACAGAGCACTGCCAAAATAGGAACTGCTGTTGGGAACCTTGACCAGACAGCAGCTCCCCCAACTTCCAGAGGAAAAATGCATAACTTGGCCAAATATGAGATAGAGGCAAAGCAAAGAAATGCTACGCTAGTGGGGACAGTCAAACATAACTAGTGGACATGCCCTGCAGCTGTTTGTTAACTAAGTCTACTTACCTCTGCCTTGTGGCTGCTATGAACCCGTGTTGCCTCTGAGCTGGAAGAATGGGACAAATCTGAGTTCCCTTTCCAGCTCTGCCCCACCTGAACTATGGGTTTCCCACTTCCACATCCCTCTGCCTCTGTAAAATGGAGCTTTTACCCACCATACAGGGTATAGAGGGGCTTAATTAATGTTTGCAAAGTGTTTTGAGATTCTTGGTGATAAGTGTCATGCAAGCGTGAATGGAACTGATTATTACAGCATGTGAGCAAACATCTAGTGATCCACAAATTAACACCTGGCTAATAGTACCTGCAAGGTTGGACTGACATCCATTATTTAAGAAAATGTGATACTTGGTGATTTTTTTAAGTACCTGGCTGCTGGTAGAATGGAATACTTGCTACTTTTGAGTCTAACTTTAATTTTTCAGGCAGATCAATCACTGTTATTGCCTTACAGTTCAGCTAGTTCTACTCTGAATAGTTAGTATAAAATGCAAAGTATTATCATCTTCATTAGATAAAGCATTGAAACATTTTAAATGCAGATACTGTATAAAATATAATAAGTTCATTATAGTGGCTTATGTTTTTCCATTATCAGACCCAGTCTGAACTAATTGCTTAGGAAGTTTTATTACCAATGGTTTTTGTTTTGAATGAGCAGTCTTGTGGAGGCTCTGTAGATGCTCAGCCAGGATATCTTTCATACCGATTATGATTCAGAGGGCTAAAGGGGAACTTTGCCTCATGAAAGACACTTTGTCGACTACCTGTTTGATGGCTTCTTTTATCTTTCTCTGAAGTGTTTGGAACAGATTGTTTCCTGAGACAGGGTAGTGGACAGGACAGGCCGACGTTCTGATCCAGTTTGGTATTGCCATTCTTCTTTCCCTTCTAACAGGAACACTTGAAATACTAAATATTATCCTTTGCATTGAACAGGAGTAAGTAGCGTGTTAGAGATTTGGGAAATCGAATCTGTACAGATGCCCAGTTAAGAATACAAGTACTTGAGTTTCTTAAACATAAATTTTCTACACTGACTACTGGACCATGCTGCTTCCCAATACCTCCGTGTTTGTCCCTGCATCTATGTCCATACAGCTGTTATGAGATGATCCTCAAGAAGCTGGTTGCTGCCACTGTGTTAGTAGATTCTCTCCAGACTTTAAAATATCTTTCAGTAACCTCCTGTACAAATGAAAAAAAAGTATGCGACAGGTTGAATGCTAGCAGGGTGACATGTGAGGAATCAGCAGTCCTCACTGTCTCTTATGTGCCACTCAGCAAAGAAAGAAACCACTGGAGACTGGTCCTGCTAGTCTCTGTTGGAGATCACAGGACATTTACAGTGTAGCCGCAGAGTCCACGGCTAATAGAAACTTACTTCAATCACCCAGGACAATTCCCCACTTTTCTCCATTACCTGGGAGCTTCTCTTCTGGGAAGAGAAGCTACTTAAAGCATCCAACACTAAATGCTTCTTATGGTAGGTTAAAGGCTTTTACAGGCAATTTGCTTCAGTGAGATGGTGGACAACTATCCGCATTGTCTGGCCTTTTGTTGCTTATGACTTCCCAAAAAAGGCCTAGGATGCTTTGTTTGTTTCCTTAAGCAGTGTGCTTTCGGCCAGCATGTGTTGGAATTACAGTTATCACACTAGACCTGTACAGCAGTCTTGGCAAGAGCTAGCCTTAATCCTTTCTTCAGTATCTTAAATTATGGAGGAGTTCACTGACCTAGTAGATATAACAATAAATTAAATTCCTTTAAACAAATTGATCAAAGAAACTTGACCAATTTCCATAAATCATTGGAAATTGGTTTGAATTAGCCTTTGATTTAGCATTGGTTTAATATACAAAAAAAATCCTATTCTTCTTATGCGTTTGGCAGCTGTGCTGCTTCCTGCCTCAGTTCATGTTGCTAAGGAAGATTTATTTCCCAGAAGTTAGCCATCTCTCTTACAGCCTGTGACATTACAGTTCACTTCTTCCCTTGACAACGCTGTCCAGCTAACTTGCAGTGTCTGTGAATAGGAGAATGGATGGATTTTTCTTTGGTGTAAAACATCTTAAATACTTCCTTGTAGGGGATCTCAAAGTGCTTTGCAGTGTCAGCTAGTGTATCCTTGCCAATGTGCTCTGTAGGCAAGTGATGTGTCTGAGTTGAAAGCACGGAAACCGAGGTGCAGGGGCGCATGCTTCTGTAAGACACTTGCGACAAAGCTGGGAACAGAGCTGGGCTTTGTTCATGATCTGGTACCTATATTGTAGTCACAAGATTGTGGCAGTCCTCACTTCTGTTTTCAACTTTTTAGTTTTAGATACTGGGACATACAAAATAGACACTGATCCAAGAGCCCAGTCATCTGCCAATTCTATTAGTGCTTTTCATATTGCCGTTTCAGATCAGCCAGCACCTTTCATCAATGGTGAGAATACCACAGGAGCTGTTGTAACACCTTCATCGCAGCTACTTCTTAGAAGAAAGGGCTGAATAGGAACAACGACAAAGGGAGCTGAAGGAGAGCAGTCTTTGGGTTGACTCAAAATGGGCAATGTGGCTGTGTTCCTCAACAGCCAGAAAATCGTACTTCTCACTTTGGAGCATTACACATATTTAAAAAAAAAGAAAAAAGAAAAAAAAAAGGAAATCTAGGCTGTGGAGATAAAAATGGGAATAAAAGCTGGTGGTCTTTCAGGAAGCTCTGAAAATGCCCTGATCCTGTTGATCTTTGCAGGTTGCTGCCCGCCCCTCTGAAGGACGCAGTGGAGGTATCTATGTGGAGGAAGTGCTACACTATGCCAGAAGTGAACGCTGCGCTCAGTAAGATCCAGATGGTGGGATATTCTCAGAAAATTGTGAGTATCTTTAAAGCTATCCTCAGGTCGACAGTAACAACCTCTTGTTTCCCAGTTTTTCTCTGGAAGTGCCTGAGAAAAGCCCTTCCTTTTCTATTTTTCTTCTGAGTCCTGTGTAAGACTAGTCTAGTTACCCTAGCCTAGAAAAGCAAAACAAGATTGTTTTCTGTGTCTCCTAGTATATCCCACTCTGCCTCTTAGGAAGGTTCTTTTCTGGTGGAAATCAGGGAGTATCCATTTGTTCCTCCTCTTCCTCAGGGGACGCCAATTTTAAGGCGTACCTGGGAATTCAGAATTGAAGGCTGGCCCACTGAGAGGTGGGAAGATGTACCAAATGAGTGCATCCTCTTTGTCTGCAAGCCACATCCCCTTCTGAGTTACTGTATCTCACTTCTGGGAATCTTTTGAGTGCTTTAGCCTCCACTTTCTTTTATGTGGCAAATTAGGTATTGTAAACAAAACATAATGGTCCAACCTGAACTTTAGACACTCCTTTCCAAAGGGTTCCTTGCTAAAGTTTTTTGCCTGTAACACGGCTGACTATAGCTCAGTGCAGAGTCTAGAATAAACTGAACCAATAATTTTGTAGTCCTCAGATACACTGTTTCCTTTTGGCATGTGGGCCCTGGTACCTCCTATCATTGCTCAAAGCCTTAGGAAATGAAAAGGTGAATTAAACTAAGTTGTTACCTTAAGGTTGTTACTTACTCCCTTTTCTAATCCATGATCCACTGAAGTTCCGGGACCATTGAAGTTGTTACTGTTCACATGTAAGATAGTTTGAGAGGCAGTAACCAGTGCTGCTGCCTACTGAAGTTTATGAATTTATGTTTGTGCAGTGCTGCATTATAGTTGGTGTAGAGACCTGAGCCACCATTAAGCTGGCTGCTGACATGAGTAGCAACTCAGCTCTGTCCAGCAACTGAATGTTTGAGCTACCAACGTTGAAGGCGCTTAGACTTCCTCAATATCCGTGGGTGATTACTGTTCATTTTTTGGCTGTCTTCACAGTGTGGATCCATCCCACCTAATTTTAGACTTCTGCATCCGAGCCAATCATTCAGAATTCTTTTATAGTTACTAGAAAAAAGAGGCATTTCTAGAGTGTATTTTATCTCATCCCAAAGCAAACTTCAGAAAGTAATCAGAGCCTTGTTAGCCAGTTAACCCAAAACATGGCATCAAGAATGGTTTGTTGTTCATATTGGGTGTCTCTGTATGAGCAAAATCTGGAGCCCTGGCTTGTAAACTCGGGGAGATAGAGACTGTGCATTGTTTTGTGGGGCATCCAAATGTGTATTGGGATACTAGAAAAATCATTAGTGTTACATGAATTAGATACTCGTTCTATTATTCAGTAACTAGAAAGCAGATCACATTAGTGAGGTATACATGGAGGCTTATTTTCCTCTCTCAAAACAAATATAATACATTGTTGTGTACAGATAAAACAATACACTTTCTAATGATACCTGGAAAGGAGACAACTCTCAAGTTGCTTATGCTCAGAGCTCAAACTGAAATTTGGCTTGGGTATGTGGAGGGAAGGGGAAGAGGAAGAGATGTTTCTAAATCACCAGCTGATAGTGTTTGAAAAGAAATAGAGTTGATGAGTGAGTTTGTGTTTAAATTTACAGTTTTCCCAGCAAAATGTGTAACCCAAACACATATGACTACTGTTTCAGTATAAAACTACTCGCCTTTCTCTCTCCCCTGCCGGCCAATTTCAGTCAAATTTAACTAAAGCAACACAGAGGCTTCAAACATGTAAAGTTTCTATAAACTTCCTAAATGCAGCACAGCCAGGCAGAGGATTAAAACCACAGTTAATTTCTCTGTTGAGAGGAACGGTGCAGTGTGAACTCAGATACCAGAGAACTTGCATGGAAGAGAGATTTCATGAAGGCCCTACCTCAGGAGAAGCATTGCTCAGAGCATGTGTCCTGTTAAATATGGGGAAATAGGAACAGCAGACATAAAGCTCAGGAAACCGGCTTCATAAAGCCCTTGAATAGCAGAATTATTTTTTTTAATTGATACCATTGATGATAAAAGGACGTGTTCTGACTTCTCTTGAGGGCTCTCTCAGGTTAATTTCTCGCAATGTGTGTTTCAGGAGCTGTTTGGTGCTGTGCAGGTCACTCCTCTCAGCTCAGGCTACGCCCTTGGAAGTTCCAACTGGATTATCCAGTCGCACTACGAAAAGGTTTCCTATGTTTCGGGATCTTCCTTACTCACAACACACCCTCAGGTACAGCCGCTTTTCTTAGTCCTTTACTGGGGGAGTTGTCTCTTCTCAAAAAAACAGAAGGACTCACACCAGTTGGGATCAGGTGTAGTGTAGAAGCTGTACAAATGCACCTCAGATAGCAAATGCTAAACTTTTAAGGGATATTGAACAGACCTACCACCCTGATAAGAAGACAGATATCAATAGGTACTCAGGAAAGGCAACCAAAATTCTGTGTTACTGATAATTTGATGTCCGCCTCCTTACCAGATGTGAAATTCTCCTTCACCTTAAACAGGAAAATTCTAACAGTATTAAACAATAGAGCATTAGTAACCTTTTTTAAAATCTGTATTTCACTAAAGAGTCTTTACAGACAGTTCACAGACTGCTTCTATATCACTTCTGAAACATCCTTCCTTGGAAGAAATGATAGCTAACTGGCTGCCAACATTTCCACCCTGCTCTGCTAAGGGCAAAGTCTTTATAGTGCTGTAGATGTAATTTCCAGTAAATTAATTCTCTCTAGATCCATAAATTCTCAGTGGAAAGAATGGCTTGAAGTTTGCAGTACTATGTGCTTTAGAAGTTGTCAAAATAGTTGAAAGCAATATTAGCAGGAGATACTTAAAAATAATTTAGAAAATATGTCAGGTTCATGATGAGTAAGTAATTTCCCCCAAGGTGAGTATCTTCTAAAGAGCTTTGCTTCTGAGCATCCTTCATTTAAAAGCTTTATCTCAGGATCTGAACAACTACAACAGATAAACTCTCTTAATAATATGACTGTACTCAGCTGTATGCAGTGTATCGGAGTCTCTAGATCCCTTTTTCTCCTCAGCTTCATGCTGGCCTGGGTTATGATCTTTCATGACCTTCTAGTGGAGGAGCAGCTGCAGCATTTGACAATATATGTATGGAATATTTCTGCGAGGAGAAACTTTGTGCTGTAGGAAGTGGTTTGGGTAACTGAGAGTGTTTTCTGTTCACTGACATGAAGCAGTGATTCAGTACCGTGATTCTATAAGCATCGTTTATTAGGTTAAACTGACCGCATTTCGTCGTTCTCCAAAGGTGAACGTTTGTTTGGGAACTTTGGGTAAAATCCCTTTTTTTATTTGGGAATGATCTCCCTGTGGAGGGGAATGGTATGTGAATGAGCTGCCTGGTAAGAGCACAGCCCATGGATAGCAGATCTGCTCTCACTCCAGCTTGCAGGAGAAATAATAGCAGTTAAGACAGGGCGGTTCAGCTTTAAAAAGTGCAGAAGAGGGCCTGCCTTAATCAATAGGGAACATCTCTAGTTTCTAACGAGATAAAATCTGGACTATTCACTCTGCTGACACTGTTGTTTGTCCCACGTGCCATAAACCCTCCCTAAGAGCCTCACTTTTTAGCAGACGATCTATCACTCTTTGCATTGGTCTGTATTAACACATAGCTTGAAGGACCAGCTTACCAAGCAGTTGAAATTGCTGTCAGACTGCCTTTTCCCTGTTATTTACCATGTCACAAATGTTAATGAATATCGTTTGTGTATCAGATATCATCATCATCTTGTATTTGCTACCAGACTTCTAATGAAAACAGTGGATAGATTTTGGCCTAATATTAATCGCCATGAACACCATTACAAGCTCCTACAACATGATGATTCTCTAAAGACTAGTAATCTTTGAGACCTGCCAAGCAGCTCTTCATCTATTTGATGGGCTGGATAGATATTATATAGTGATAACAATGTCTCGAGTGGCACAAGGTCAAAATTACCTTCAACAAACAAGCATTTTTTCATCATGGAATGAAAAGTCTTTTATCTGACAAGACCTGTTTTTCCACAAAATCATGGTGAGCAGTCTTAATGAAATTGTCGTCTTCTAACAGTGTATGAAAACAGTCACTACTCTTTTCCTAGAAAATGATATCCACTTAATCAGCATATGTTTATTTAAAAACATATCCTGACCTTTTCGAATAATAGTGAAACATTAGCACTCTTCCAGTCTTCTGGAACTCCCTCCATAGTGATTAAAAATGGGTATCAGTTGTCCAGGGTCTCCTTAGCAGTTTGTTTAGGATGACAAAGTGCCACTTATTTGGGCGTACTACTGGAAAAATGTTTCTTGTTCTTACATCTTGTCTAATATTCACAGTAAAAGACTGGAAAACACTTTCTTCTCTAAAGGTACGAACAGGATGGGGTTCGTCTCACCAACCAAAACTGCCCCCACATCCTTCCTCTGTGTCCTCCCTTCTGCCAGCACTGTGATTTATGTGATCATACAGTGAAGCACATTGCAGAACTGATCTTTCTGAAAAACAAAACTTTTTTATTTTTGCCAGGCTAATTCCAGCCCCTGTTGGATCCCTCTGTGCAGTCAGACGAGTGCTTGTGCAGGCACAGTGAGGATGGCAGCATGGGTGGGAATTAGCAGCTAGGAAGAGAACAGGATTGCTGCTTTGGTATAAATTCTGGTTTAAAGTTTGCATGAAATTAGACATCCAAGTTGCATCTATAATCAGCAGAGAGTTAAGTTACATCTGTAATCAACCCATCTCTTTTAACAGCAGATAGAGTGTGAGAAATATAGCTTAAACAGATTAGACATGGCCTGGAGTGTATAGATATTTAAAACTGGGTACAGGGAATGCTGGCTGTTGGGGTTGATCTTGGATGCAGCAGCAGGAATCTCATTTGAAATCCTCAGTGGGTCTTTGTGAGAAGTTATAGTGAGAGATTCAGCAAGACTCTATTAGCTGCTGAAAATAACTGAAGAGCTTTAAAGGGTTTGTCTGAGAGTTAAGTCTAGCACCATGATTTGTTCTCCTTACTTCTGTGTTCTGGCAGATGGTTGCTATTAAAAATTTTGCCTCAACCTCTGCCTAAGCTCCAATTGACATAGTTGCCGGTTGGCACCAAAACAGAGAACAGGAGTTGACAGCACAGGTTCAGACATGTCACTAAAAGCCTTTTAAGACATCTTCTTTACATTAACCCACAAAAATCAATGCAAGCCCTCTCAGTGCAATAGCAGCTGAAATTATGTGTATCTAATATGGCATAATCATTATGTACATTATCACAGGCAGATTCGATATTATTTTTTATTGCATTATTGGCATTTCATTTTCACGGACACACGATAGAGAGTCAAAGATTTTAATAAATCTCATTTAACAGGTCTGGTCCTACAAGGTGGTGCACCATGTAGACTTCTGGCAAAATTCGTTCCCCTGCACATCTGACAGTGCAAAGTCTTTCTCTAACACTTAAGAATGGCACTAGGGGACTGTGAGCAAGGGAATTGCACAGGGATCTTCTGAGCTCAGTAGAGGAAGTCACTTCATCAGTCTTCTAGGTGGACGCAGAAACCTTTCCTGGTTGGTGAGATTGAAGAGGGACTATGGAGAATGGATATCCATGAAATACCACTCAGCTGGCTACAGTTGCCCTGCTTTCCTTGAACAGTACTGGTAGAAAGTGCATCCCAGCCTTAGAGTGAGGCCAAAAGCTAACTTTTCAGCATAGCCATACTGCATCTGCAGAGGGAGAACTGGATTTTGCCACTTCAGGTTGGGTTCATACTAAATTCTGAGTATCAAGAACATGTATTTTCAGTATCAGCTCCCACTTAAATATAATTTCAGAATCTCTACTGTATGTTTGCTAATGGAGAGAAGTATACATGCATTTTCATTCTTCTTTATTAAAGTGCTAGTAAAATATGTCAAATGATCAGCCTCAGCGAAAGAAGCGTGAGCCTTTATGCACAGTCGAGGCAGAAGCAACTTTTGCTTTAGCATTATACTGCCTGTCAGCGGCCAAGTTGCCACACCGTTTCCTTGGGCCATTTAATCGTCGGTCCCTCTGCTAAGTGTGCGAGCCCAAGGGTTGGCTGTGCAGATGTAAACTCTTCTGCTCGCCAGGAAGCAGATGTGGCATGGATAGAAGCCGTGTTAGATGATTCTCATGATAGCTACCCGCAGCACTTCAGCAGCATAATCTAGGATTGTATCTATAACTGTAGGGCATCAGTACAACATACACTGTCGACCCAGCAGAGCAGAGGTCTTACCCCTGTGAAAACATGAATTTCACTTTGACACAGCGTAGCCACTAGTACAGCCTTCAAAGAAAGATTAAAGGGAGGCATAGCGCTGATCTGATTCACTATGGGAGACTGGTAAACCAAGTCATGTTTTATTAGTTTAGCTTTGGTGTTGCACTGAGGACAGTACTTTTTCTTTTTTTTTTATACAGTTGAATCTGTGATTTTTCAGCTGTTTCCAGATATTGGCTTTTAAGGAAACATTTATTTGTTTGGCCTGATATTATAGGTACATTTAAAAAAGTAAGAGATGCAGATGATTATTTCTTAGATAAAGAAGCAAAATCAAATATTAAGGATGCTAAAACAATATATGTATTCTACCAGCAGTAGCTATTTCCCATTCCACTGAAACAGACCTCTGAAAAAGCCTGCACAAACAAAATTAATCTTAAATGAGTGTTTGAAAGTCACAGTTGTAATATTGTGGGCAGCAGAGCAGACTTCAGAGTCAAGGGAGGCTCCTGTGCAGAGTTCAGATTCATACACAAAATTTAGGGCTTCAAGCCCAAAGCTCCTTGCTGATCTCACCTCTGTCAAAAAGAATCCATGGAATGGGTGAGGAAAATGGTACTACCCTCTAGCCAGGCAGAGAGCCCTGGAAATCAAAGCTGACAGCTTGGATTGCACGGGGAGGCTAGCTGGAAAGCAGTGCAGCCGGAGATAGGAGCGCAAGTGTTGAACCCTTCCTGCCTATACTGCCACATCCTCAGCAAATGATTGTCTTTAATGTTCAGCTCCTAAGGCCATGAAATGATTAGTCTATGGAGAATACTACTTTGAGAGGGATCCAATTACAGTTCAGTTGCATGTTTTGTGCTGTAATATGCAGGTAAACAGTTGGATGTGCTTTTTATTAACTCTAGTTGCATTTCCACAGACAGAGGGATGTTAAGTTTAAAATGTTCCATGTGGCCTCCTTGGTCACTGTATTTTCTTTCTGTATTGCAGTCCTCTTGATGCAGACCAGAGAAACCTGTGTTATGACCCTGTTACTCATTTTATTTCACTGTGTTCTGTTTCAGCCTATGGACCAGGCTTCTCTTAAAAACAGTGATGTTCTCATCCTGACGGGTCTCACACAAATCCCTACTGCTAACCCAGATGGCATGGTAGGAGAGTTCTGCAGCAACCTGGGTAGGTCATTGGTGAAAGCAGTCTTTTGCTTATTTTATCATCCTCTTCATTGCTTTGGGTGGGAAATAATTCTGAGATTCCTGGAATTGAGTAAGTTGTCCAGCTATAGCTTCTGGCATAAAACTAGCTGTTTAGATTTTACGATGTGCTTCTGATGTCATTAATACAGTAAGTGCTTGGAGAGACACAAGTTGTACCTAAAATGTTTTGGAATGGAACAGGTATAATGAGATTTAATCATCTGCTGCTCTTGGTGGCTAAGTATGTCACTTAGCTGCCAACAGACTACGTGTTGCCTAGGTTTTGGATATCATTCCCAGCTGAAATATTACTATTTCCTTCCTGTATCTCAGCCAGTGTAAAACTGTTACATGCTGTTTTTATGACTTTCAGTTTTGAAAACAGGCACATCTGCTTCCCTTCTTACACCTGATTTTTAAATATATCAAAAGTAAACAGTACAATCTCTGTTTAAAAAAATATATTGAGATATATTTATAGACCCCAGAAATATAAAACCTAATCAGACGCTTTCACAGCTGGAAAAGCTGATAATTGCAAAGCTGTGATATCAGCGTGAGTGGCAGCATTTTTCAGCCTGTTTGGAATGTGACATCCAGTGCCGTTCTCTCCTTTTCTCCCCTTCCCCCACTTCAGCTCCTCTGTGCTCTCACCCTTCTGTCATCAAACCATTTGCTCATATTTGTCCTGCTATGTATTGCCTGTTCTCCCATCAGACATCTTCCCTTTATTTTGAACTAACTAGTTCTTACAAAGAAAACTGAAATGCTCATGCTAGGCTTGTTACAAAGGTTATCAAAAGACATTAGAAGTCTAAATCAGGGAATCCTCACTGTAAGTGAATATCCCAGTCCCTATTTCATGCCTGGGAGAAACCTGAGCTGTGGTGGTTAGGTGATTTACCCAAGGCTGCAGAGAAAGGATGGGAACAGAACCAAAGAACAAGTAATTCTTAGTCACATTTCTTGCATATGTGAATGTACTCTTGGAGAAGAAGAAAAGACAATACTTTCTTTCCATTTTAAAATCCTTGTGCCTATTCACAGAGGCTGAATATTTATGTACTGTCTGAAAATCCCACTATAAGGCTAACGTGGTAGTAGAAAGGAAATAATAGCAGGGATGTGGTAGATTCCTCCAGGAACCAACAACTCTAAGTCAAAATCAGATATCACTATTTAGGATATATGTTTCAGTTCAAACAGGAGTCATTGGTCCTGATGTGGGAAGTACAAGGTAAAATTATGTGTGTTTTTTTTTTTCTTAATATGAGAAGACAAATTAAATGATCATTATGTGGTACAAATACGTATTAATAGGGTGTGTTTTGGCATTTTATAAGAATGGTCATCCTGGGTTAGACCAAAGATCCTCTTTGCCAACACTGTGGCTCCAACTGCAACCATAAGCAAATGTCTAGAGAAAAGTAGAAGAACAGGGCAAGGTTATGTGATACTCTCCCCTCATAATCTCATATCCTTCAACTATTTTTATTTCAGGAATTTCCTGAATCAGATGTGGCTTTTGTGTAGTTAGTAATGCTCAGTGGATTTCTCTTCCAGGAACTTGCGCAGCCTCCCCTTGAAACTGCATAAATTCTCAACACCTGTGACTTCCTTTCCTAGGTGATGCATATGTTTGTGTGTGTGTGTGTGTGTGTGTATATATGTGTGTGTGTATATATATATGTGTGTATATATATATATAGAAAAGATACGTATTTGTATGTATGTATTATGGGTTGTGTTTTCATTGTTTTTAAACATTTTAATGCTATTACCTTTATGAGTTGTGACAGGTGAGCTTAGGTTACCTTGCTGCACCAGATGTGCTGCCCTTCTCTGTCCCTTCTGGACCCTTCTGGGGGCTACTGCCCCCATGACAGATGGAAGCATGGTAACAACCTACCACCTTACCTTAACCCACCAAGAAGGTGGGTTTGAGCTGAGATGCTAGACTTTGCACTAGAGTGGCTGAGAAGTGGTATGTGTTGCCTTACTGCCAGCTCTGCTGCAAGGTCTTACTATCCAACAGATGTGCTCTTGCAGGAAGCATGGAGGTCACAGGTATCTCAAACTGCAACAGCTGTTTGCTAAGTGAGCAAGAGTGACATTTTTGTTAATTATAATGTTTTTAAAATATTAAAGTCTTAAAGCTGTAGCTTGGGCCAAAGCAAAATCCAAAAGATGAATGCATATAAATAAATGTGTTACATACATATATATAGGTGAACGTTTATCTGCACAAGTTGCTCCAGTTTACAGAAATATTCTGGACTATTAGGAAGGTTTTGCAGTCTTCAGACCAGCTTCTATCTTGAATTAAATAAATTCAGGGAAATCAGAAAACCATTAAAGAGCAAAGGAAGGTACAATGTTAAAATGATATCACTGTAAGAATCTGGAATTTGAGTGGCATTTGCCAAAAGCTGCAGTGACTTGGAGAAACTAAATAATTCTATAAAGAAGCAGCGGTAGGGCTGACTCTTACTTGACACCAGAAGTATTACCAGTACTATTTACATGTCCACCCCAACACCAAGAGAAGAAAATAGTGAATCAGTTTTCTTGCAGATGTGCAAAAAAGTCCAAAAAAGCAATAGGTTACTGTGAAAAGCAATTGAGCAGGCAAAACTGATCACAGTGATTTTCATTTATTTTTTGCATTTCAAAAATGTTCAGAGGACTTCACAAGAAGCTGAAAATATGCTAGCTAAAAACTCTAAAGCAGACACTGGAAATTTCCCAAGTTGTGTATCATAAGGTAATGGCATGTTTGTGACTAAGTGTTGGTAAGCACAGAAATGGAAGTGTGAAGATTTCACCTTCATCTCAGTTTTCATCCCAGCATGTAGGGTTGTAGACGCTGATTCCCATTATTATCGAGTCACATGCATGATTTCCTCTCCACATTGTGTGTGCTGTACTCAAACCATACTTTGTCACGTCTCCAAGTTCCTCTCAGTGTAGCCCAAACCCCCTTTTTCCTGTGCTCAGCACCGCAGCACCAGCACTCTGCAGCTTGAGAAAAGCAGTTGTATTTTTACATTGCCTTGGGCGTCATCAGCAAAATTGCCGGACTCTCTCTGTAGGGACAGTTTGTGATATTTCGTGTGTGTGCGGTCGCGCCTGTGTATGTGTGTGCGTGTATTTATATAAAGCAGAAAAGAGCACAGTTGGCTTTTCAGGTGCCAGCTTGACCTTGTGGTGGCAGCTGTTTGAAATGCAAGTATCTCATCGTGAGCTGTAAATTGAACAACTTGTTATGGAGCCACTGAAGAAGACTAAATTTGAAATGCCAAGATTATTATACAATTTTTTTCAAGAGAGTACATCCATCAGTCACGGAGATAAATTGGGCTTTAAACAGCTTTCAAATATACATGTCCTCTTACTGACAACTGTGGAAAGTTGTCCTAGTGGTACAGAAAGCCAGACTGGACCTGCTACCTGCGTAGAAAGTAATACACTTGTAAATGTTTTAATTCCTGTTTTAGACAAGCTGTGGGGTAATTCTTATCCCTTTTACAGAACTGCTTAAGAGCCCCTTCGAGAAATAGTACTTACTTGCCTCAAGCACCACAAAGATACATAAACTTGCACCAAGGAAACGAGTGGTGTATCCTAATCCAAAGAATTGTTACAGAGTCTTGTCAGTAGTGCTATAGCCACATTGCTGTCTTTTCCTGTCCTGGGGACTAGGATCAGTCCTGTTTTGAAGCTGTGTCACTACGCAGCCAGGAACATGAAATTCCAAGCGCCAGCAAGCCTAGTGGGTAGGGCAGCTGGGTGGAAGAATGCTCCACTCCCTGGACCGTGATTTTTTATTATTATTAGTTATTGGTAACTAGCTCTGTGGTTTTCCTGGCAATAGAAGCTCAAGCCGGCGTCTGCCAAAATGCCTGACCCTCCCTTATTCTCTGCGGCCCAAGGAGTCTTTAATTTCTAGTTGTTTTTGGCAGAAAAGGCTTGAGGTTCCTGTAGCGAACCAATGGCTGCTGAGAACAGAGAGCTGTGAATTCAGACTCTGAGGCTTGGGGCATGACACCCAAATTTTCCATGACCTGGGCAAATTGTTTAACCAATCCATTATTAGATGCAAGATCTTCTGCCTGCCTCTTCAAAGGGAAGGTGAGCCATTTATCCTAGCTGTGTGAAGCTACTTGGTGCCTGAGTCAAAGGAGAAGGAGGGTGTTTTGCCGGGGAACCTGTTTCATGGAGACACACACCTTAGTGTTTCAGCTGGTAGCTCAGCTCAGGGCAGAAACAACTGCAGATGTACCCCTTTCCTTAGCTTTTTTGGCTGACCACTAATGCGCCCTGCGCCCACTGTCTCTGCCCCATGCAGCATCCTTGCTGCTGTGGATCCCGTAAGGTTAGTACTTACCTTTCCTCTTTCTGCATGCAGAACTCTTGGGTCTGTAATGAAGCAGTGTAAATTCTGTTCTGGGAGTCAAAAGCTTAGCTTTCAGCCCCCAGATGGCTTTGAAAATATCATTCTTAATCTTCTCATGCCTCTCTTCACATCCTGTTTACAGATGGGATGGTTTAGCTTTGCCCATATAAGAGGGTAATATAACACATTGCTGGGATGTTTTGTAACATCACAGGTTCTAGACAAATATAAAGTATTGCTATTCCTGTTCACAAATATTTTGATGGTAGAGTTTGTATGTGACTCAGAGAATCTAGGCAGTAAACCCACCTCACTGCAGTTGATGTTGTATAATACAGTTCTGATATAGTAGGTGTCTTTGACTGCCATTTGTTGTTGCAAACAGCATGTAATAGGCACTGACTCCTGAAAGGAGTTAAGCACCTTAAATACATATGAAAAATCCTACTACAAGGTCTGTGTATCTCCCTAGGCTTCATAAAACCTTTAAGTATTTGGCCATAAAAATCTTCCTTGAACGTGTAGGTGGGGCAAAAAGACCCTTAATGTGCTAGATGCATACCCTATCAGAGTTTGCAATAAACTGAAGCCAAGGAAGTGATTACGGCAAGATTAAATATATGCGTTTTCAGCCTCTTTCACAGCTTTTTGTGTAATGCCTTCATGCATAATGTTACTGTTGCTGCACTGCAATTAACATCAGTCGATGGTTTTACCCCATGGCCACAGATGAAATCCTAGTGAGGCAGCAATTGCTCAGCGAGCTGAACAAAGTATTTCCTCTTTCCCATAAGGTACAGCATTTTTGTAATTCATTCTGCCAAAAGAACAAAATGTTTGCTCTGTGCTTGCTTTTGCTCTTGTACTCTGATTTGTCTTGATTGCAGAGAAAGCCTATTTTTCTTCTCTTCATTTTCTGTCTAGTCCCATACCATCTACAGTTCATAGAGGTTTTAAATTGTTCTTGTTATGTTCAAAGGAAATAGAAGTATTTAGAGCTTTTAAAAAGGAAAGCCACTCCTCCACCTGTCCCCCACTTGTAGCTTGGAGGACAGTTTGAAATCACTGGATCTTCAGGCATTCATCTGGAGTAGTGAAAAGTGATTACGGAAAAGTTTACCATGTGTGGTGCTTTCAGCTGAGGCCTGTGAGCTGTTGTCCTGCCCCTCTGCGTGGACAGCTAATAGATGGAGCAGGGGTTATTTTGATGGGAGGATGTTCTCTGTCCTTTCGGGCAGGATTTATCCTCATTGCTGGTGCAAGACTGCCCTCTCGTGTCAGGAGTTTTGTATGTGCTCAGTCTGTTGTGCTCCCTGCAGCTGATGGAGTATAATCGTTCCCTCCACTGAGCCTGGAGAAGGCGGTAAATGTATTGAATGATCGGAAGCGTTCATATGCGTACAGCATTCTGCTGATTCACACAATAGCTTCTTATACCTTGTATAAGGTTTGGATTAAAGGAACTCTATTAAAAAAATTAAATATGAACCCTGTTCCTTGATTTCTCTCTTTCTTTCTTCCTTAGCTATGACTGTCCGGAATGGAGGAAATGTCCTGGTTCCCTGCTACCCCTCAGGAGTCATATATGATTTGCTGGAGTGCCTGTATCAGTATATTGACTCTGCCGGACTCTCCAATGTCCCTTTTTATTTCATCTCACCTGTTGCCAACAGCTCCCTCGAGTTCTCCCAGATCTTTGCTGAATGGTAGGTGTTAATAAGCTGCTTCATCAGGCTGAATTCACACATCCAGCTATGGTAAATAGGTATATGCAGGTTATGTCTACTTGACATATTTTAATATATACTTGATTGGAATTGAGAACACGTTTCCTGAGTCACAAGCTTGTGCGTCTGTGTGTAAGGAGATGTTCTATAATTAGGGAAGCATCGTTTCCTGTAGAACATAAACTGAATGTGTTTACAAACTCAAATAGTCTGTGCTTTTTGGTACTAGCACTGATGACTACATGATATACCTGACTTGAGTGACTTTTAGCTGTGCCTGCTTGCTCATCCAGTGCCCCCAAAACTATACCGTGGTCTCCCTATTTAAGCAAAATAGATTTTTCAGACTTTTAATTTACTGAGTCATGGAAAGGGGAAGCTGACCACTTGTGATTGTTCCTAACTTCTTACGTACCAAGAGGGGCGGTAGATCATTGAACAGAGTAAGTTAGCTTTCCCTCCCTTTCTTCCTCTCTAGATTTTTTAATCTTGAATTCAGGCAAGGGAAAGAGATGCCCTGGCGATCTGAGATGAATTGATCCCTCAGGAGAATTGTAAAGAGGATTGAAATCTGGTGAATTTAGATTACATTACTTTCAGTGAAAGTCGGAAAATCAAGCCTTGATGTCCTGGCCAAACTTCAGTGTACTCACCAGTGTGTGTTGACACACATGGTTTATAGTTAAACAATTGTTTGGATCGTACTTACGTAGTGATTTCATTTCAGTTGCAGCTGAAGTGATAGCTGCATGGTTCTTGCTGTAAGAATCCTTTGGGCTGCTGTCAAAACAGGAGGAACGTTACGTGTGCCAGTAGGGTAGCACAGCAGCGCTGAGTGCAATGTTCAGGTGAAGCTCGTTTCATCTGCTGTGTCTAGCTGGCATGATTCAGATGCCCAAGTGTTTAGACACCATTTACTTGAATTCTACTTCTCTGTAGTGCCTTATCTTCAAAAGTCAGCACCGACATTAGCAAGTCTCCAAACATGTGTAAGAGTTTTACTTGGACGGAAAGGGAGGCAGAGGTGTAATGTCTCTAAAACAGAGGTTTGGGATCAGAACTGGGATTGAAGTTCAGGGATTTCAGCCTTCCAATTCTACTATTTAGTGAGCTAAAAGAAATTTCCTGTTCTTAGTGTCTCTTAGAATTTATCAAGTTTAGTTTGACCCAGACTCTTTGCTTTATAATAAAGTGAAGAATGTATGAGATGGGTAGTGTTTCCCAGAAAAAGCCACCAGGACAGTGTCACGACAGATAATTGTAACATCACATAGGCCTCCAACAAATCTCTTCCTTAACTCTTGTAATAGGATGAATCAGGAGTGTGACTAGAGCCAGTTAACAACTTTCAGTATTTGTGTTCCAACAATAAATGACTGATACAAAATAGCAGGTAACAGTGAGCATTATACATTGATGAGAGGCAGGTTGCCAACATTATAGTTGCGGTAATAAAACGTATAGGAGAACTAGATGATAATGAACAAAAGGACCAGGTCATTGCTGAGAAGTGGGATGAGGCAAGTGGAATTTTTCTGATGAAGGATGATCTGGCTTTGCAAAAATTGCTGAGGTCAGACTAGAAAATGGCATGGATGGTGAGTTGCAAACTTGTCTTCAATAGCAAAGGGGCTCTGTTGCATAGTGTCTACAAAATTACTTTTAGTTGTCTTGCACCTTTTTTAAGTGCTCTTGCTAAGACTGAATCCTTGTGTCCCATAGGCATTGGTCCTTTAAACACAAAGACTGGAAGCAACAAAATAAATAAGTGATTTTGCACCTGATGCACAGATATGAAATGTCTTTCTCCAGGGAAAGCTTAACAGTAGATGGCAGCAGATACTGCAGGATGTTCTGCAGGTCTCTAACCGAGCTTATTTTCCTTTTCTTGTAAAGGTTGTGTCACAACAAACAAACAAAGGTATATCTTCCAGAACCTCCCTTTCCCCACGCTGAGGTACGTAAACCATGGTCTTGCTGTTTGCTCAGATCTCAGAGTGAATGGATTTCTGGAACCCAGTTCCGTGTGGCTGTTCTGTTTTTCTGATTAATGCTTCTACAGCTATTTAATAGTTTTGTGTCATTATTCTTACAAGTTTTTTTTCTGTGATTGATTTTGGGGGTGTGGGAGAGGAATGCAGGATGGGGTTCCCTCAATTCAGAAATTACCGTGATGTTTTTATTTCAGCATATAACTTACATATGCTTGCCTGTTTTACTTCTCCCCCACAGGAGGCTATGTGGTGTACACATGGATGAGTATTGCTCGTATCAGATTGCAACCACGAATATTCCTTTTGTCCAAGCAGTTTATTTCAAAGCATGTAAAACTAAGAGCTTGTTGTCAGAGACAGCTTAGTCATCCCAGCTCCTACCTCCCTAGCTGGAACAGGCACCATGTTATCTGCTGCAGGAGAAAGGACATCTTGAAATAGAGGTTTGATATAAAAAAGTTAAAGCTTGCAGCACTGACTGCTGCCATTGGCAATTTTATATGAAATGACTTGAGCTAGCATCTTGGTGAAGCAGATAGGAATAAGGGTCCTATCTTTTGGAGGGATCTTCTCAGTAATAAAATACATATTTTGAGGAGATGTTTTAGACAACCAGACATTCAACAAATGTGGCCTAACTCCTGCCTTCAGAGTTATCTCATATATCCAGAGAGGAAATCTTCTGTTTTCTGCACTGAGAACAGGCAGATGGGAGTAAATGGGAGGCAGGCCGGGAAAGGGAGAGATGAGTCAGAGAAATGATTTCAGTTAAATTGTGCTCTTGTGAGGCAGTGAGCCACTTGTGGCATGCAGTCTTAGGAACTGGCTCTTCTACTTCCTGTGATCAAAACTGTGTTTGATGGGGTGTGCAGAGTGGCCATTGCAGGTTAAGAGGCCAGAGATTAAATGCATTTTCTGGGATTTCTTCTTTTTTTTCCTCTAAGGGAACTTGTCCAGGGGCTTGTTCTGCTGAGCTGGAAATTCCCACTGCCTGTCCTGTATCATCTGTAGGTGCTTCAAAGGCATTGTTAGAAGTAGGATCTGACTAGAAGCCCTCACTCTTTCCAGATGCTTGAATGCATATCAGGCAGGATGTGCAGTGAATTAGGAATTCTGTCACCGAGAATAATGCAGATTGCACGGCAGGCCACCCATTCGCCGCCTTTATTTTTACCCCCGTAAAACAGTTCCAAAGCTGATACGTGAGTAGAAGACTCTGTAACCATGCTGCTTGCTATGCTTTCTGATTTCCTCTGCCTTTTTGCTTTCCTTGTAGATCCACAGTGTCTTTGGTGGATCCTTGTAGATCCACAGGCTTTGCTTCAAAATTTTAGTTCACAGCATGCATTGGAACTGGCAGGTTTAAGTGAAAGCCCTTCCAAAAATGGGAAGCCAAACATGCAGCTGTCAAAGACTGGATTAATTAACCCATTTTATATGATGGCTCTTTGTGTTTTATAGAGTGATAACTGTGTCCTCTAATTTTTAGGACATTTTAAATTCTCCAGAGGCCTGTCGATAACAAGATTCTGGCAAATTATTGTTTAGCTGTTCAGAAATTTTTCTGTGCTCCATGTGTAGATCAAGGTAATTATCTAAGAAAGGATTCACAGCAGCAGATCATTTTCCATGTGACAAAATGAAGTGCACAGAGGGAGTAATGTGACTGTTACAGCTACAGGCTTGGGCTGACAAGGCCAAATCATATGGGCTGTGACCTACAAAGCTAGGAACTTTTTATCATGAGATGCATAAATAGCTTTATCTAGCTAGACGCATGGATATCATTCCTAGGAAGCCATCCTTAGGCTTTCTAAATTTTTGCCTAAGGGTGCCCTTAACTGTTTAAATGCTAAATGACAGAAAACAGTGTGTATCCACAGCCTTGTGGCTCCCAAACTATTAAATGACTGCACCCTTAAAGGGTTTCAGCACTGAGTTGCGATCTGAAGCAAGTACTACACATTTCACGGTAGGTCGTCTAGCGAAACGGAGATTTGCTGCTTGGGTGTTCAGTTACAGCTGCTGTGTAAATCCTGGAGAATGGAGAAAATACTGGGAAGTGAAGTAACCTGCACTGGCCCCCCATGATGGACTAAATGACCTAATAGGTCTCTTCACTGCTAATTCGTGATACATATTGGCTGTTTTGGAAAAACAGATTGTATAGTGGGAGGCAGTGGCCTTAGGCACATAGCAACGCTCTTTCAAAAGCTTGGCTAATAGCAGAACCAAAGCAAAGTAACACTCAGGCAAAGAAGACTGAGCCTGTTATTTCATTTAGTGCCTTTCTGAAGGTCGTAAATCACTGAAGTTTAGACATGCTTGAGAACACCAGATCAGATTGCTCCTTTCTGTTCCGTGAAATGCGTGGCTTTGTTTTGGTTTTGTTTTAAACAGTCAAAGCACATTGAGATTTACATAGATGATTGACGTGTAACACACAACCATGCTCCAGCAGTACCGAGATGTCCATGTCACGTATCCTGTGATCATCACATGCCTTTAATTCGCTGTTGCTACCCTTTGAGGGACAACTGCAGTGAATCTTTTATTCCCATAATTTTCAGCTGCTTTGGGCTGCATTCCAGTTTTAGTGGTATCCACAGCTGGTTATGATTTAGTGCTGTCATACTGCTTCTAGGGCATGGGAGAGGAGCTGTTTGGTTTTTCCTTCTAGGAAATAGAGTTGGATCAAATGAAGTAAATGGAAAAGGGTGGAGGGGGGAAATCTTGCAGCTGGCACTGTATATATAACTCATTTTATGTGAAACATCTATATAACCTCTTTTCAATATGATCTTTAATTCACTATTTATCCATTGACAGAATCCCAGTTTGCTTGTGCAAAGAGTATCCACACTAGGCTTGGTTGCTACTCTGTTTTGGTGTAATCTTACCAAACAAAATGGTCTTAATGGAGAGCTGGCCTGAATAGCCTGACCATGGCCATACCGTCAGCCTGGGAGAGAACGAGGACTTGAACTCAGGGCTTCCTGTTCCTGGGTTTGAGCCCTGGCCAGCAGTCTGTCATTTTGTCCTTGGTATCCACTGTCTTCCTAAACCTCTTGACTTCACAAGCTCTAGAGTCAGGGATTCTGCTTAATAGCACTCAAGAATTTTTTTAATGAGTATCAGAGATGGGCATTAAATGATCATTTCAATTGGGTAGGTTGTTACTGGAGAATTGCCTTAATGTTTTCAAAGTAATGGTAGGCTTGTGCTATGTAAAGTATACGGAAATTGCCCATGATGAAAGGATGTGCTTAGCTGCTCGCTTGTTGGAAGAAAAGAGGGGATTACTCAGACAAGCCTATTAGTTATTAGCTAGCATTAATAATGTGCCTGGCATGATACATCAGAGAGGGACAGGCCAGGAAATAAGCTTCTAATTATCTATAGAACAAGTCCAGCACTGCACACTGTCTGCTGCTGAAATTGGATGTTCTTATAAGCTATATAAACAGCAATATTTAAAAACAAACAAGGAAAAATATCCCCCAAACTGCTGACATGCTCAGTCTCTTGCAGCAATGAGTTCCACTAGTGCCTCGTGCATAATGTAGAAGAGCATTTACTTCCTTTAATCCATTACGGTTGCGTTACTTTTGCATTTCACTTGACTATGCCTTTGCCATTGTTACAAGAGGTAAATAATATCCGATGCATTGTCTTCTTCACCATTATTGTTTTTATTTTGTCCTCTCTTACTCCTCTCTGTAAACGAAGTCGTTTGGAGCTTTTTCATTCTCTCTGCAAAGAAATTTTTCCAGGTTTCTGATTTATGTTACCTGTTCTGAACTCCTCCTTGTTCTCCTGGGGTGAATAAAACCAGACTCACTGCTCACCTCTGCAGAGAACCCACAATGCTGCAACTGCCTCCTTCTTGCTTCCTCCTTTAATGCATGAGTAAATGTTTATCGTATATCCTCCCACGCGATCACTGCATAGAATTTGTTGTTCTTTGGGATGGTGATTTGTTTCCTAAAACCCACTTTCAGTGAATAGGGGATCTGCTCTCCTTTTGTTGTGAGCAAGGAATATGGGCTAAAATGCTTCAGAGTTGTAAGGGGAATTTGCTAAGTTAAAAACTAGATTTTCCGAATGCCTGTGAATACAGCAGGCTGGCCAAAGCAGATGGTGGCTTTCACTTCCAAGACACTGTTTCAGTTGTATTCTAGAGTCTGCTGTCTAAACAGGCTTGGATTTAAGCCCCACAAGGCCCACCTGATGTAGGTGGGACTTAAACCAGTAATTTGTTTTGTTTAGAAATGTTTCTCTGATATCCAGGAACCAAATTGCGGTGTTTTACCAAGTGCCATGAGGGGATGGTAACGTCTCATCCTAACAGCCACGGTGAAAGTCACCTCCCTGCCTGTTTGAACAGAAGTTGTGGATTGTAAACCCTGCACCTTATGTGGAGGCAGAGGCTTTATAAATGAGTAGCTGAATCATTCTAGCAAGGCGAGAAAAGAAGCTTTCACTCCTTTTCCTCTCTCTGTTCAATGTTTACATAGTGGATTTCAGGCTATAAAGTTAGTGAATCCAACCTTTACAACACTTCCCTCAAATGCCCACAATAGAAAAATTTAAGAGGTAATTTATATTGATCGATATTTGTAGAGATGTTATTTTGCTAGTGGAGGAAGAATTTGGATTTACTGCCCTCTTAATAAGACTCTGTTAGGAACGCCAAGGAGGAATGGCCAGCAAATGCCTGTTTTTTGGCCTGAAAATAGCTAGGGTGGGAGTAATATTGATTCTGTGGTCTTAAATCTTAGCATTTGTTGTCTTCATCTCTACTTCCCCCCTTCATATACCAGTTGCTGAAATCTTAGCATTTGTTGTCTTCATCTCTACTTCCCCCCTTCATATACCAGTTGCTGCATATTACAATCAAAGCAATAAATACTCAGAACCAAGTAACACAGTATTATACAGCATTAGGCCTCTGTCAGCATTGGCCTTAAGAAGGGAGTGAGGAAGGTGAAGTTAATAGGTGCATCGCTCATTCATCGATAAGAGCCACATCTGTCCAGGGCTGTGGATACAGAGCACGTGCGCATGCATACACATGCGCACAGAGTAAATAGCAGTGTATTTTGACTCACTTCAATAAGGGGTACGCAAAGACTCTGGAGATTTATCCTGTTTGTAGCAGCAGTTACTGACCCCGTAAATCAAGTGTACTGCTTTAAAGGGAAGCATAACCATCGGGTATTTAAAAAAGCAGAGCTCTGCTCCGTCTCCGTTCGGTACTTTACCATCCTCTCTATCTTTTAAGCTTTCTGTCAATAATAGCTATTTCTGTAGAAAGATGCTCTGAATGTTGTTTCTGGTTTCCAGAACTCAGTCCAGTTTTGAAAATATGGATTGGCTAAAGGCCAGGCATTGCTTTTGGCCGAGGCTTGGTACAGGTTGGAGATCTGAACATGACTCAGTAATGAGTGTTGTGCTTATAGAGCCCATCTCATCTCTCGGTATCAAAGATCTGCACGGATCATTACAAATTGAGTCCTCTTAATGATTTATGAAGATTTGTTGGACCTGTTCTGCAAGTCCAGCTCCATATATTTTTGACTGGGTAATTGGAAAAGATTTTGCTCTAGATACTAAAGTCTACCAGCTGCTTTATTACTGGAGTAAGCAGAATATCTCTAAATTTGTTTTTGTGGCCTTTCACCCCTGCTATGCATCGCTGTCAGGATCAGAGATTGTGCGCTTGGGTGTGGAGCTTCACTACACCTATAAAGATCTCCAAAGACAGGAGGAAAAAAAAAAATGTGAAAAAACACCACACACTGCCTCAGGACATGGTGCCAAGGATTCAACGTGTGTCCCTCTTCCCTCTTGAGCTAGCACAACACACCCCAGTTAGAAGCAGTGCACCCCAGCGTTGTGCTGGAGGGTGTTGTGTTGCTGGAGATAAAAAAAGAAGAAAGAGAAACAACACACAAAGCCCTGAAGACTGGATTAGAGAACCTATGTCTCTCTTCAAAGTAATAGGAAGCAATTTGAAGCTGCCTTAAAGCTTTGAAAAGAATACCGCTTTTTATGTTTATAAACATACACTGAACATTTGTATAGGTTTAGCAGTGAATAGGTTGTTGATAATGCTTTTGCACTTAAAATGCAGGCCTCACATTTTAGCAAAGATATGAATGTCACTGCATGTAAATATGTATAATCTTAAGGAGTCTGTGAATCAGGATGCTGGAAGAGCACTTTGTGATTTTCAGAAGTGCATTACATAAATGCTAGTTGTAGAGATATCTTTCATGTAGCTACTTGCTGGTCCCTGAGAAAATCTTGCCCTGGAATGTCACATATCCCCCTTAGTCTTTGGAGTAGAAGTTGTCCCCTTCTCCCAGTTCACCCAACTGAATCTGCTTTCACAAATTCAGTTTTGCGTTTTTTGACTTCCCCCAAAAAATCAAAAGTCGTGTGTTTAGCTTAACAGGGCTGTCTCCTGCCTGTTCTTTTAAATGCCTGTATTTTATGGGGCAAATTTGTTTTGCCCATTGTCTGCTAAACTGCAGCTTTTATTACTGGAGATAAATTTAGAATGTAAATATTGCACTCCAGAATTGTTAATGAGAAACCTTTACTAGTCTTAATTACAGAAATGTTTGCTAGATTATTAATTGCCAGAGCAGTTATTGGATACATATTCAAATTTGCCTTTTGAAGGCTAAATTGAAGTTTAATACTGCTAGTAGCCTGCGCAGAATAGAGTGCCTCAGGATTCAAGGATGCACGTGGAGATAATGGGCTGTGTCTACCTAGGGTTTCCTGGAAGGACGGATACCTATCTCGTTCCACTCTACCCGTTCAGGTGTTGCTCAGTGGTTTTAAACAGGATGTGTAGGAAGGCAGATGCAAAGTAACAGCAAAATTTTTGCTGTGAGGACCTTGAAGCGGAACAAACTTGAGGAAGCAAAGGAGAAAATATACATGTTGGCACCGATGACGAGCCAACTTTCTATTACTGAAAGGGCATTGAGGGCAAGTTCATACATTGCTTGTTCTAGCACCAAAGCATATCTTTAGATAGTGACAGCTAGAAGTCGAATCTAATAGGTTTGATATTCTGTTCAGCAGTGCTGAATTCTGTTAAGAACCAAATTGTGTAATAACCTTAACATCTAAAGTTCCTTGTTGCTCATATATTGCTAAGAAGCTTAAAGACACATCCAAATTCTCCGCTTTCTTTTTCATATCCGTGTAGGCACACTGTCTGAGTTAGATCTACCACGTTAAAAAGTGACAAATAAAAGAAAATCTGGAAAGCTTTGAGAGACCAGGGCAATTATCACAACCATCTTTTTTTAGTTCCTTTTTTGGAAACCAAATTTGTTACAATGAAATGTCCAGAACAACAGAGGTTTCTACTAGAAAGGCATGATGTATCCATCATGTTATAACCCATGATGAAGAGCATGCTTTTTGCTGGAAAGTGGTATTGACTGGGGTGCCATGGCACAACAGCTTCAGAAGTGTGTCACTGAAGCCTACATTTGTGAATCCTGTAGTCTGGATGATGCTGCATCGCCTGGCAGGGGACAGCAGGGTATGGAGAGATCTTTGATGAAATGTCTCACCTCCTTTAAAAACTGGCTGAAAGTGTTATTCCACTCTTTCACAGTTATTTCCTTGTATTTTGTTAGCTGTTTAATGTGTGATTTCATTGTCTTAAATCACATACCTTTACGGAAGAACCAGATTTACAATTATTTTCATGCTAAGGACTGGAGCATATGCATACCAAGAAAATACTTGCAAAATATTGCATGGATGTGCTTAGCAGACTAGCCTATTAAATTGCTTTTTAAGTTCAACTTTGCTTTACAGAGTAGAAAACAGAAGCAGGAGAAATAAAACTCTCCTTCAAAATTCAAAAAGTGCCTGCCTTCATAACTAAACTTCCTCATCTTAGTAAAGAAATCTGTTCCTTGTGCATAGCCAATTATGCTCTGTCTGCCAGCTCTAGTGACAAGTGCTTCTTATTGCACTTAGTTCATTGTTACTGTTAAGTTCAATGATAGCTAAAGGAGGGCAAATCAGAGTCTATTCTTTCTTGTCTTTTTCCGGAGCACCTATTATGCCTATTATTTGGCCCCATTATACCAATGAAACTCATAGTAACAGACTGCTGAGGGCAAAATTCCCTGGTACTACTGTGATGCACGACAACCAGATTAAACATCAGAGCACAGAGCTGTTTGTAGGAAAAAGTCATTTATTTTGAATCTGCCAGCTGAGCATTCTGTTCACTCCAAGAAACTCTTAAGCAGGGAGTGTTTGCAGAATTTCATCTCAGAAAATTACCACTGATACCAAAGAAATGAGAACAAGGACTCTGAAGCTCCTGGCCGCATGTTCTGACTTTTCTGATGGAAAATCTAGGGAATATGCAGGAAGGGGCTCTGTGATGAATTATAAATAACCTGCGGGTTATTTATAATCTCATGTAAATAAACACATGGTGCTGCAGAGCACAAAGGCATGAAAAGTTTGTAATGGCTGGATTTTTTTTTTTATTTCAGCTCATTCAGACAAACAAACTGAAACATTATCCGAGCATCCATGGAGACTTCAGCAATGACTTCAAGCAGCCATGCGTTGTGTTTACTGGGCATCCCTCTCTTCGATTTGGGGATGTGGTTCATTTTATGGAGTTATGGGGAAAATCTAGCTTGAACACCGTTATATTCACAGGTAAGTGAAGTACAGTTCAGAGTATTGAATTAGCAATAGGTTGTGCACTCTGCTTCAGCGTGGCCACATCCTAGGGGCTTTACTCATTTGTTCTGGGGCAGAAGTTTCTGACTTCAGTAGGAGCTCATCTAGATTAAGACCCCAGGATTGACTGTAGTGACAAGTTTAATTATTGTGCCATTTAATTCATTTTAGCCCTGCAGAGCCAACCTTTGCCATGCAGAGTCAATCTTACTGTTTCAAAGCAAAATCTTTGTTATGCACAGCAGTAAAATGCCTACAGGAAATTAATTTTTGGATTAAAAGCATCTGGCTGCAAGTTAAACCCAAGCGAGACCTAATTGATACTGGTCAGAAAGGAGAAACACTTCGTTTCCATCTTCCACTGGAATTACACACCTTTCTCCCTCGCTTCTCCTGCCCTTTGATCAAAGCCTCAGACTCCTGCTTGCCTCTTCATTACGCTTGCACAACTGATAGTCTGTTTCTAAAGATGTTTCTGTCATCTCTGGTTTTCCAGGAGCGTTCAACCCATAAAGACCTGGCAGGAGTGATCTATACCATTTGGCTGAGGGTTTCTTTTTTTTTTTTCACCTGCCTTTTGGCTGACAGACACATTTGTATCTGGAGCTGAAGACAGAGCTCTAGCTAATACCCAGGGGAACTGTTTGCCTTCTCAATGACTCAGGCTGCCAGGAGCACAACAGGCCTGTCTTTAAGTTCCTGCACTTTTCCCAGTCAGCTTCTAGTGCTGACCCTAATTTTAATGGATTTATCTGCGTCAGAATGAGCTGTAGTCTGCAAACCGCTGGGACAGTTGCATGCGGAGACAGTGCCCATCATTAGCAGCAAGACAAAGTATTTAAGAGAAAGCATGGAGATCTAGCAAAGGAGATATCTTCCAGGATCTTCTTTTGAAATGCTTCAGAAGAAGTATCAGTTTGAGTGATGCTGACGCTGTCCAAACTGACACCTCCTTTTTATGCACAATGTGTAATACAAAGCAGAACCCTATAGTGGGCAGTGTTCAGACATCAGAAAGAAAATAATCCTTTAGGCCAGTGCTGCTGATTTGGTGTGCAAAGAGCTCTGGTATAATTGGGATAAGTTTTATATATAGCTCTCAGACAGATAAAAAGGTGTGTATTTTGGACTAGGCCAGAGTAACTAGAAATGGGGAGGAGAACACTGAGTAGCTGATCAAACCTATCCCACAGCAAGGGCATGATGGAGTCCAATGTTAAACTTATTTTCCTTCTTTTTTCTTCCAGTGAATAGGACTACTGGAAAGCACATAACCTGCTAAAGCAAACAGGATTGGGAAAGGGTTATTTCCTGCCTTTTTTTTTTCTTTTCTTTTTTTTTTTTTGACTGTAGACTTCAGGATAGTGATGGGCAAGTCCTTTTGACTCTTTCACAGTATTGGTACCAATAAGTATCACAGTATCGCTAAGTGTCATGATACTGTTAAACCAATTTGAAAAGTATACTGGTAGATTTAGAGAAGTGTGTAACTAGTGCTACTGCAAGAGGAGGGAGGATACAAGTTGGGGTTCCTGCTGAGCAGATGGCCCTCTTGCTCCTTGAAAGACACTTGTGTCTACAGGCTGTGCTTACCCTGGGAGATGTTGTGCGGTACCAGAGCACTAACGTGATAGCTCTTAGAGTACCCATTGCTCCTACAGGTTGGGGTAGTTTCAGGAGGTTTGCCCTAATTACAGTAGTCAGTGAAATATAGCTGTACATTATCTTGGAGGCTGTAACAACCTGTGGATGCATCAGGTCATGGTCTTTGAGATTCCTTCCTAGTTTACCCTTCAAACGAAACTCCAGTTGTGATCTGCTTTGGTTGCATGAGTGACCTTGGAGTGCACAGTAATTCCAGGCACTTGTTTAGGTTTGTTTCCTAAATTTGTCTGCCTGTGGCTTTTTGTCTGTGGGTTTTGTCTCTGTCTGCAGGGATATCCACTCAGCAGGATGTTCCTACTTCCATTATGACTGTCTCAGCTGGAACAAAGACAGCTTCTATGTCTACAGAAATTCCCGGCAGATTAAATTCCTCTGTTCTTAGTAACTCCAGAGGAAATCTGAAGCACCTTCATTGATTCTCTGGATTTATATTACTTAATTATCTAGCTTCTCCTGTTTTAAGATAAAATCCCCTGCAGTTATGTAAGAAATGTGGACCATTGAAGCAGTATGTGTTAGCAGATGACATTCTAGCTTTTCCTGTGAAAGGCTCCTGGCATCTAGTAGTTAAGACCTTTAAACTATAAGCCATGAAGTATTGTTAATGATGACACTGCTTGTTTAGTCCACAGGACCTAGGTAGTCTCCACCTTTCCAATTTGTAAAGTAAAAAACAAGGGTGAAAGAATATAGACTAAGACAGCAGCTGCTGCCAATAGACAGGACACCAGCTGTGAGTAAGCTGTAGTGCTGCTCTGCTTGCTTGTGTTATCTACAAATGTTACCGCTAAAACAGTATTGAATAGGTTATTGATTAAAAATATTGAATACTACTAGGCCGAAAAGAAATTCTAGAAGAAAGCATTGTAGGAAGAAGTCTGCTCCTTGCTGTCTCTCCAATAACAACAGTGCTTTAAAAACTAGCTCCCTAGGAGATCTTAAACCAACTCATGCATGCCACATTAGTGCTGTACAGTGGAAGATTTTATAACTCAAAGTGTCACACAGTAGTAAATCAGATGCCTTGGGAAAAAGCTAAAGACCTGTAATTCTGTCAGAAAAAAGTCAATATGTGTCCTTGACAAGTGCTGTCTTCCATGAGACTGTTGACTTCTGTTTTTTTGGTAGTTCCAAAACAGCTATTCTGTTATCTCACATGGTTCTCTGTAAGACTAGCCCAAGTTATGTTTTTCACCTTTTCTAAATGTTCAAACTTGCTTGTTAGTATTAGAATTTTTTCATTAGAATTTCTCATTTTTCCAAGACTACTTATGTTCTTAGTTGTTCAGAGAGATCATAGTTTGGATGCCTTTTTGGATTCTTAGATCAAAAAATCCAAATTTATAGATTATCCAGGCTTATTTATTCAAAAATGTTTAGTTGAATAGGTGCTGCCTTATGACATTTTCAGATACAAGCAGTCAAATCTGTCATCCACACCAGATGAAAAAATTCAATTCCAATAATTTTTTATACTCATTATTTACTATTTTATTGTACATCGCTAGCAGAGGACCTGTGCCTGACTTAGGTTTTCTTTTTTAACCCAATATGCTTTTAAAATGTCTTCTTATTTATGCCTGGTTGACCACTGATCATTTTTCAACTAACTCCCTTCTCATTATTGATTGCTGTTAAGCTTACTACCAAAAACTCCACCCCTTTTTACACTGGTATTTTTGTACTTTATTTCATTGTCGCTAACACATCTGCTTTTAACTAGCATGGCTTTTTGCCCAGTGTAATTTTTATTTCATGTTTGTGGATTCATGGCTTTTGGGGCATCCAGTAAGATGTTCTTGCACAACGATCATTGTTTGTTAATATTTCTCACTTTGGTATTTCCAGGCAGTTGTGATGACAATTGCTTTAAACTTTGGAAAATTGCCCCTTTGCCAATTCCAAACATATGCATCATTGGTTGATGCTACATTCTGTTCTCGCAGAGTAAATAAAACTGCATCATGATCATTGGTACCTAGCCAGCAGCAGATTTTTAGGCTAGCAATTAACTTGTCTTTATCAGGAGAATGAAGTCCAATATTGAATTTTGGACACCATGCTGGGTGCCGAACTTCCTGTGGTAAAGCTTTAAGGAGGTTTTTTTCTTGTTAGATACATGAGAAATCCAGCTAGTGCTCTCCTCAGGGTGAAGTAAGAACAGAGTGGCTGGCTGCGTCGGGCTGGACTGAAGGTCTGCCGGACAGCACTCTGCCTGGGACCGTGGCAGGTAGCTGATACCAGGGAAAGACTGGAGTGAGCATATGACTTACTAGACTGAAGACTCTGTATTTAAGTTTCCTGAAAGTTTCTCGTTTTACACATTCTGAACAGATACTAGAGAAAAACCTCATACTGTTTTCTAGCGAAGCTTGCTGGTTCAAAGCTAGACTTCACTCTGCAGGTTGTCCTTTGAGGCCCTGTGGTTCAGACTAGTTTAACAGATAACATCCCCTTGTCTTTTTTTTCACCCATTCTGGCTTTACCAAGCTAATGCCAATTTTTCTGTTTTTGCCATTCCCATTACATGATCGGTCCCACAATAATTTCAGGTAGATAGTGATAGCACAAGCTTTTGCACATCGTTTGATCAGTGGTCCCCAGAGTTGGCTGGATACATGTATCCTACACTGTGTCGCATCTTAAGAACGTACAGTTTTCAATCATGCAAACAATGGTAGAAGTAGTATTCTAGGTGCTGTATTGCTCTTTGGGTGAGTAGAAGTCCATTCCATGCATGTCTTTTGCCTGGTAAACTGCTAGTTTAAATTTAACTAGGCAATATTAATACAAAGCAAAGTCGAGACTTCATAGGTCTAACAAAGGTATCAACTTATAAAATTAACAAATAGTAAAGATATCAAGCAGTACAAGTTCTCGTGGGAGAAGATAACTGTAAAAAGCCCAACTGAATGTCCCTCCAACAGGAGGGCTTCCTCCAAATCCTCATGGGTTATGTTAAAATTTTGATGATTAGATCCTTGTTTTTCCATCAGTCTAAACCTGACACTTAGATTAAAAAAATATATATATATATACACGGTAAGGAAAATGGGGGTTTGGAGGTAATGTGTCTGCAGCAGGGGACATTTGTACAGGTTCATGAAGATAGCGATGTTTATGCCGTGTTTTTTTCATAGTGAAAAACAAGCTGACATTTGGGTTACCTTGTGATACCCCAAAAATTTATAAATCTTGCCTTTTTTTAGCAGATCTGATTAAAAGCAAGAGGTGATGTTTTTATCTTGATTAAATTTGTTAGAAAAATCATGCAATAACATGTTCAAATGAAATAGTATTGCTCCATTACTTGATTAAGGTAAGACTAATTGTGGGCATAATTTTCATCAAATTAACTGAAAATAACGGGTGGGGGAAGGAAGACGAGAAGAGATATATATAACAGAATTAACATTGCTGAACGACGGGTTGTCTAGACCGGAACATGAAAACAGAGAGAGGAATTGGGCAGTCTTCATTCTTAAGAGGCATTCAGTGTTTTCAACATTTCTCTTTTCAGAACCAGATTTCTCGTATCTGGATGCCCTGGCTCCTTATCAACCTTTGGCTATGAAATGTGTGTACTGCCCCATTGACACAAGACTGAATTTTATTCAAGTGTCTAAATTACTCAAAGAAGTCCAGGTAATGAATTTCTCTTGTCTTCTCTTAAGTTTCTTCACAAACCTGAAATAAATAGTTTGATTGTGAATGACTTAGGTTGAACAATGGCAAAATCAAGACAACGCACATGTCTCTCTTTCCATCAGAGAGCACACAGTACTGAGCTCTCCTTTAGTATCTTGCTCCAAAACAAGTATGAAATGATTGCCAGTCTCTGCATAGAGTGGCTACACGATCCCTGAAAGTTCAGAGTGTAGAGCAGATGATGTATACATTCCTGTCCTCCTTTTCAGATATATATAGATGTAATCACTTTTTCCCTTATTCTTTTTTCCTATCTGTATGAATATGCCTGGCTGTGTCTCATACAGGCTTACAGTTCATCAGTGCCAAGTGCTGAACATCCTTAGAGCCCCTCAGTTTTCACCATCTCCTCCATATCTGGCTCTTTATCCCTGCAGCTGATCCTTGCCTTGGCCCTGGCACTGCTGCTTTGGACTTCCACTCTTGTGTTTCTTCCAAATCTGTTGCTTTCCTCACCCCTTTTGCAGGATCCAGACTTCTGTCTCGGGAGAATGCCAGAGTGTTCATGTAGGCTCCTCCTTCCCCCCTTGACTCTTTATGGCCCTAGTGCATATACCTGAGCCTCTCCGTATCCATCCAGTTTGTTTCTGCTGAAATTTGCTTTCTGACTCATAACACAATTAAAGTAATACCCATATTTTTCTGGCTGAGCTTTTCCTTTGGATATATCTTTAGCTTGGCAAGCACAAAAATACATATTCTTTCAAACCTTTTAACAATGCCTGGATCATCGTATGTTGTTGTTCGGTGACCTGGTTTGCTGCTCCACAACTGATGGCTGTTGCCATTCCCTGTTTCTCTGACAAGCATCTTCCATGTTACTACTGAGGCATAAGGCTGTTTCCAAAACAGTTTGCAGAAACAGTGTCTTGTCCTTTGGATTCCTTAAATCCTGTGCTGATCCTTGTGATAACCAACCTGTTTATGCTTTTTTAATATATTACTGGCAGTTCATGAAAACTCAACAATTGCCCATTTGGCTAATACTTGCAGCCTTGCATTTTGATACACGTCTGCCTTGCTCCATGCCATGTTGTGAGGGTCCCCACCACTGTCGTCATTTGGTTCCAATTTAGCTGACAAGATTTTGGAAGATAAAGCTATTGAATGTTTTATTGTTTTCTCTCCTTATGGCATCTAACATGACTGACTGCTGATACTTAAGTGCTGATTAAAGACACAAATTTATGCCTTGTTACTCTGGACAGTTTTTATACACAGAGCAAAGACTGCCTGCTCCTTGAACAGCTTTTTCTGATCCTGACTGGATCTTCTGGATTGCATCTTTTGTATGGTATTTTCATACAAATAAGTTAGCTTGTGAACATCAATTTGCAAACCTCATTATGGCAACAATTATGGTATAGGTATGTTATAGGGCAGTGCACAGAGTTAGCCAGACATTTCTCTGTGTCACCACAGTCTTCTTTTCCAGCCTCTCCATGTAGTTTGCCCGGAGCAGTACACTCAGCCACCACCCACCCAGTCCCACCGCACAGATCTGATGATAGACTGCCAGCCACCGCCAATGTCCTACCGCAGAGCAGAGGTGCTGACTCTTCCGTATAAACGGCGCTATGAGAAGATCGAAATCATGCCAGAAGTGAGTAACATGGGGGAAAACATGGTGGCTCCTTGCTCACACGGTCAAATTAGAGCTACTGTTTCAGTAGCCCCTTTGACTGGAGGAGATACTGTGGCTGTGATTTATAATTGACTAGGAATGTGTAAAGCATTTTCTCTCAAGTGGAGGGCTAAATAAGAAGCATTTCTGAGTGAGGTTTATCACACTCATGTAAACTAATGGGAATTGAAGACACCATTATGGGAAAGCAAAAATAAGTTCAGGTTAATTGTCCTTTGCAAGGATATATCACATCTCAAAATTTTGAATGAAGGACAATCTTCAGTAGCCAGATGGGAGGCAAGCAAGTCGTCTTCAATTTAAATCTGAGAAAACAGAGGCACTGCAGTTTGGATTAGTGGCCTAGGGCCAAGGAAGAGATCCAGAGGAATTGAGAGTTAATAGCCAGGAGTTGTCTTTCTCCCTCCCCAGCTGTGCCTGCCATGAGAAGTCACCTTTCTGAAAAGGAGCAGTATTCAGTCATATGTTGAAGGCACAGTAGTAAAATGGCTCATTTCTGTTATAAGTTTCAATAAATGGTCAGTTCTTAAAGACTGCTAAAGTCCAGCAGGTTAATAGGTTGCTTGTAGCTCTCTGTAACACAGATTACTTATGCCCGCAACATCTATTAATAATTTAATAACCCCATAATATATATAAATTTACTCATAAAACAAAGAGTAAGTCATATTCTAACAGATATGATCTTAAAATATTTTTTCGACAATCCAATCAGCACAAATAAGTCCATGGATCAAAGGTGAGAGTGGCTTTTCCCAAGCAGATGTTACTGCCCTTTGGAAACTACTGAATAGGTGAGCCTGGAAGTACCCTTAGTTAACTAGAATAGGAAGTGCAAAACTGATACCCATGTAACAAAATCCTCCAGCCAGTCCACAGCACCCACTCCTACCATTCTGTGTGTGTCCACTTTGTGCCTCAGTTCTGTAAGGAGACTGCCCAGCCCACTGGTTAGAGGACTGGCAGAAACAAGGAGAGTTTTTTTAATTAGAAAATATACTTGGATGCAGCTTTATCATGGCATGTGTATTTAATTATTTGGGAAATTTGCATATTTATTGGATCCTATTAAGCCCAAGACTAGTAAAATGTGGCTTATGTTCACCAGCATGACCAAAACAAATGTGATGCTCTGAAGATAATGTTCCACCCTCTGCAGAGAGCCAGCACACAGCCTACATACTGTTTAGATTGCACTTAAGCTTTGAGTTTTTCCCTAAACTGTGAGGATGTAAGTGAGTCTTTATATGTAAGCCTATCCCTTGTGTCAGCCCTGTGAAGAGAAAAGATACTAGCTTTCCTGGCAAGCAGAATGCAAATTAGCACAGACACTACAAAGGAATATTCACCAACCCTCAGGCATTTTGAAGTTCCTGTCACGGGGGAGGGTTGTCCTAAAGTTTGCTGGACTGGTTCATGGGAGTCGCATGTTCAATTCCTTCTTATGTCAGAGTCTTTCCGTATGAATAGCACGAGTCTACAACACAAAATGCAGCTGAAACTAGAAATACTTGTAGGTAAAAAGGGGGCAGGGGGATAATTGCACTTAACTTCTGGAGCGTTGGAGGGAGGATGCGCTGAAGACAGTATTGTGTTCACCAATATGGGAATGGATGCCAAAGAAGCACCTAGAATAGGAGAGGAGATTTCCACTGCATTCACTGTAGCTTTGAGTGTTCAAGCAGAAAGGTGCACAGACAGGAATGTTGACAGAAATGGCCCTTTTCCTCCTCTAACAAATACCAAAAACCATCAAATTGTATTCACACAGGAGTCCTCATTTCAAAGTAATCTGTTTGCTCAGGGAGTGGAAACGTCTCCTGTGGTGTCCATGTCCAGATATTCTCCCTGGGTTCCAAAGCTGCACGTACCAACTTGCTGCAGCAAGCTACTTAGCATGTAACAATTCTCCCACGAAAAGCTCTTAAGCTGATACAAAAATTGAGTAGACCAGGTCATCTCTAAGACTCTCAGTAAAGCCATCTTGCTGCTGTCCTTCCCCATCGGGATCAGAGAGATAGTGTTTGCTTGTCTCATGGTGCTCTTTGAGAATTTGTGCTGTTAGTGGTTGTGTATTTGCCTCTGAGAGCAAGCTGGCAATACAGGGCTGTCAGTAGGATACCATTCCCCAGCACTGAGATATGCATGCAAAGCATCCTCAAAAAGAGGTGTTGATCATCCTTTCTACAGGAACTTGTTAGAGGAAGAGTGATGCCAGATTTGTAGTGATCACAGACTGTTTCTCAAGAACATCTTCCCTTTCAGCAGATGTTGGTCCCATCACCCTGTGAGGCCAGTTTGCTTCCAGCTTGAGCTGCAGAGTGGCAATAAGGCAAGGGAGGGACAGTACATTGTCACCCACCCTCTCAGGCTTTGGGCTCTGAGCCTCAGCAGCATAGCTGATAACTGCTGAGAAGGTAACTACACAATCTCTCCTACTCTGTGTAAGCAGTCACAGGAGCAGCATCTCAAAGGATCGCTATTTGGTTTTCAAATACATGGGAGAAGGAGGAAAACGTTGAATGCTTCTAGGGCCTGTATTTCCTTTGGTGCTACTCCCCCAAATAAGCACAAAATAATACCTTCTCCCCTCCAGTAATTTTTATGTGCCATCTGCCTGGGCTGCCTCATTCTGCCTCCCAGCATAAGAGCCCTGTCTGTCCGTCCCTTTGTGCAGAGGGGTCATTAGGATGTTGGTTCAGAAAGGCTAGTGCAGATGGTCCTTGATTTCAGGCAGGGTTTACACAATGGTGGCAAAAAATGGCTATAGCTTCCCCATCTGATGGGTGGGTTGTGCAAGACAGGATTGCAAATATGGTAGATGAGGCTCCCTGATGGAGAGAATTTGCTATTTAATGTCCCCTTTTCAATAGCTTCAACCAGCAAGACTCTTTAAAGTTATCTGAATCTGCAGGGTTTCCTATACTGCAAGGGAAGGACATTTTTGTTTCATATAGGCTACATCATTTCTGGGGTTCTATCAAGATTCAAGTGACAGGTGGAAAGGGTATTTTATAGCTCCCAGCAAGCCTTGAGAATTTGGCTTCCACATTTTGAGATCTGCACCAGAGCCAGGTTTTGGGTGTATTCTCTAAAGTACTGCTAAAAGAAAGTCTGCTTCAATGAAGTCCTGATCAGGGCCCTCTCCGAACAGCCACAGTCCTTTCACTGAAACAGAGATGCATTCAAACTTGTGTCTCGATGCTTAGAGTTTCTGGAGACCCAACAGCTGACGCAGTATGGTCTCAGTCACTACAGACTGACTGTATTCTTTTGTGAAATCAGGCCTGTCAGACTAATGTAAATCTACTGATACTGCTGGAGCTTGTCTACGTTTCAATCACTTCGGCATAGAGCAAAGTCAGGTCAAGCAGGACTCTTGTATGTTAATGAGATTTACACTCAGAGCAGCCATTGTTTAGACAGGGGTTTTAACATTCCCAAGGCAGCAAGCTGAAATGGCTCTCCGAGGTATTGTGGAAGCCTTTACACTTTAACTAATTTGTTCTTCTCAGCATCTGCCTTTCACTTTAAAAAAGTAAAAAAAGGCTGCTTCCTGGAAATTGGCTAGGCATTGTCTTTTCACAGGAGAATGACGGGAAAATGGAAAGCACCTTCTGGAGCAAACAGATAAATTAAACAGTAGTGTTTGAGCAAATAATGTGCCTCCAGTTTAATTAGAGCTGAACAATGGTGCGTATCACTTGATTTCAGCAGCACACTGACTTCAGTGAGGACTGTGTGCTTTTCAAATACTCGATTTGCAAGTTCTTCAGGACATGGACCAATATAGGAGAGTGTGGCTATGCAGTCCACTGTCCTCCATGAAATGAAATTACAAGGAACTGTTGCAGAGAAGAATTAGAAACACAGATTCTTGGCAGCCCATTCTAATTATGTAGCTTTCATTGCAGCCTCCCCTTCTCCTATTTTGACTTTTCTTTCCACAGAAGGTCTTGCCAAGTCCTTTTGAGAGACAGAGAGGCAAAACATGGCTTTCATCTTTTCTCTGTAATTTCCTTCTGTGTTTCAGGGACAAAAGAGTTTGATTTCTTTCTTCTAGCCCTCATCTTGGCTTGGTGACCCCAGGTTATCCAGTCTCCTCATCTCTCTCCCTTCCCTTTTCCCTGGCAATTTCCCCTTGTAGTATAAAGATGCTGTAGTCTCACCTATCTTATCATAAAGCAAATGAAAGATAACCTGCTTGCCTGCTTGCTTCTGCTACTATCATTCTTCCCTTCCTCTCCAAGCTCACTGAATCAGCTGCCCGCAAAATTGCCTGGAGTCGCTCCCTCATTCCAGTATAGACACTCTCCACCTTTGGTCTCCGCTTTTTGGCATTCCACTGAAGCTGCTCTACTGATGTTCCCTAGACAAAACTGGAAGCACTGCAGTCTGCCATCCTCCTGATCAATGTCATCGGTGTTCAACGCAATCACACATTGTTTTCTTCGTAAAAACCTGTCTCCCACCTCACTCCGACGTCTCTCTCCTCCCTTGGTTGTTCTGCCTCTCATTGCTCCTGCAGAGAATTCTCCTCCCTCCTCCCATCTTCTGGGGGCCTTGAATGTGTTCTCCCTCATTTCCTCTGCTTTTTTTTGCCGCATCTTTTCTCTGGTTAGTCTCATCCCCAGATTGCCCTGTTGATAAAACTCAGACCAGCTTTTCTGCTCCAGACCCATCTTTCCCTGTCCACATTAAAATCTGTGGATGCTTCTCTTTCATTTTGGATGTCTGGCTGTAGAATAACTCTCTTTATACCCAACCACGCACCTCCCTTCCCACTAAGCCTCAACAACTTGACATTCTGATCCATAAACTGGTTACAATATTTTGAATGTTTTGAATCATGCCATTTTGATATCTTTCAGATGACTCCTCTTTTGTATCTGCAAGCTGCTTGCCTTCCCTCTGAAGATATTCTATGTCTTTGCTTTCCTTACCTGTCATTTTTCATGCAGGATTGAGGTTAATTTCTGCTTCTGCTGGTTCCAGCTTCCACTGGCCTCTTGAAAGTTCCTCAAACAATTATTTCCTGCCTTCTCCCAGGCTGCACAGCATACTGGGGAAGAGCTCTATTAAACAGCCATAAATCTACTTCATTACACTTTTTAAATACCTCTTTAAAACTGTCTCTTGGCACAGTATTGGCAAGAAGCCAACAGTAAGCTTTTGTAGTGAATCTACTGCTTATAATCCCATCCCGTGTTGCTTCCTGTTGATTGGTCTGTACATATCTTTCTACCTTGATCTCCAGGCTTTGGGGACAAGGGCCATCATGTTGATCCTGGTCCCCATAGTCCCCTAAGTGGGACTTTTAAGCCATGCTGAAATGCAAGAAGCAGTTATAAAGTGGTGGTTGCCTGCACCATATACGTGGAACAGAAGTGGTTTATTCCATTGCTCAAAAACATGGGATTACCCCTCCAGCCTGTTTTGTTTCTCCACTAGATATTGACCCTGTGGAATAGTAAAGCTATGATGTAGGCAAGTACAAACAATAACATCAAAAACTCTATTTATTCATCCACTGAAGTTAATGAAACTTTAAAATGCACTGCAGAGGGAATCGTAGCAGACCCTCAGAGACTGAAAGGTTAGTTATAACCTGAAAGTTCAGGTTAGTTTAGTAACCCAATCATCCCATTTCAAACACTTCAATTCTGTAAAATCTGAGGCTGAAACACCAACAAGACGTGACTCAGATCTCCATCCCACAATGATTATGTAGATGTCCTTAGTTATAGGATGTTTGTTCTTCTGTGTTGGCAATGCCTCTGTTCCTTTGAGTCCCATTGGAAAGGTTCCCTAAGTAATTTCCATTCTACTGCATTATGGCCTTGTGCCTTGTTTAATACACTTGCTGGCCATGAATGCTCACTCCACAGGCATATTTAAATCTTTAGACCTTTCCCCTTGGTGCATGTGTATGACCACATATCTTTTTGTGTTCCTCTGCAGGATCTGATACTTGCAGAGGAACTCCTTGCACTCAGACTCTGCCTGATTTAACAGATGGTATAAAGCCAAGGCTGAGTGGGTTTGAGACTTCTGCCCACGCTATAATCTCTTGTGCATTTCTGTGTCTGCTTTCAAGTGACTCAATAACAGAGTTCCTGGCACTTAAAAAATAGAGAAGGGATAAGAAGAAGCAGGGAGGTAGGAGGTGAGGTAAATTTTCTTTCTTTCCTAACATTGCCATCCAAATAAAAATAAGTGACAGGATGACGACCGTGTTTTTTCTTCTGTTTACAGACCTGACTATACAGATCTTCCCTGCTTATAAATACAAGGGGTATCCTACAGATTTTAAGCATGTGGAATATTTGGGAACTGTTCCTATTAAAGATACACTGGGAGGGTGTTCTTCTGCACCTAAGGGGGATCAGAAACTGGGTTTGGTGTGTGTGAGGGGCAAGGTGGGTGCGGGGAAGGATGTTGAGGCAGGTTGTCCTCAGTTCAGGTTTTGCTGAAGACTGCTTGTTGTAAAAACTTCTGTGAAATCCTGACCATGAAGAACTGGTGAAGGCAGACAGGGCTTAAAATCTTTGGGCTTCCTTAATAATTGAGAGAAGGTATTTTTTCTGTCACATATGAATTGCATCCTTTATAAGGGCTGAGATTTGGGTGGGAGTCTTTTCATACCTGGTAAGCTCCAGAGCTGTAAGGAATCATTTCCACCTAAAACTGAAAATGTCCTCATGGCTTACATGGCCAGAACCCAGCTGCAATTGTTAATGGTGTTTAAAATATGCCTCATAAAATGTAAAGCACAAACTTCAAACTGTGAAGACTTTTGCCCCTGCTGTTCCCACTAGAATGCTGTTCAAAGCCCCACAGTCTCTGATGGCTAGAAACATCCTAATTTCCAACCTACACATATGCATGGCTGGTCTGCACAAATTTACTCTTAACCTCATGTTTTAGCATAAATAGTTTTTCTCTTTTGTTGGTGTTTTCCCTGTGGTATTTATGTAGAATAATCAAATTCTGCTTTTGGCTTTTTTTCTACCAGGCTAAACAAGCCAAGGTAATTTAGTTTCTTCTTATAAGACAGCTTCTCCTGCCTTGATCTTCCCTTCTGTATATCTTACTTGAACTTAAATTACCCACAATTTACAAGTAGTTCAGAGGAGATCTTGCCGGGTCCAGTATAATAGCAATAGCTCATCTCTACTAGAATTACCTGATATTTTCTGGAATTGCGTTTGGCTTTTTCGTGTCCGTGTCACATTTGTGGTTCTCGGTTCTCATGGGATGGACTAATAAACCTAGACCCTTCACCTCTGTCATTTCGAGCAGCCGCCAGCTCACAGCAGAAATGCTCAGCATTAGCCTAGTCCCTGGCCATGCATTTCATGCTATTGAATTTCATCCTGTTTTTCTCACTCCAGTACTTGAGGTCATCTGGTTCTTTCTCTACGATAGCCTGAACTTCCTTTCTGTTAAGGGCTTCTCTGCAAACTTCAGTGATGCCTTCTGCACACTCCCTTTAGTCTGTACTGAGGTCATTAATAAAGATTGGACAGGCCTGGGCTCAAGACTTGACCCTTGAGGAATTGCAGTATCAGCCGAGCAGTTGCCTGGGGCCATCTCGCCTTCAACCAGGGCTGTCTCCACCTTAGGACTGCTGTAGGAATCCACTATCTGTAATTTCCCAAGCGGTACCTTGCTTGTGCTTTGTGGAGCACAGGCTGTGGCTGGCTCCTTTCCCTCAGCGGTTGTCTTATCAGGGAAAGACATTGCGTTAGTTGAATGTGATCCACTTTTGATGAATTCAAGATGTGTTTTCTTTCTGTTTACTGTATTATTGTGGTGTAGCAGTGTGAGTAGTGCCATGGATCTCTTAGTAGAATTTCTGAGTGCTAGGTATTGCACAACGCTGAACAAAACTGGTTCCTGCCACAACGAATATATTCCAGCTTTATTCTTTCTTTTATTTTTCTAAGGATTTGCAAGGTGTTGAGTTCATACTGGGTCTTTCCTGCTCAGTGCTCTCACAGCTCTATTGCATGGCTTTGGTTTCTTCCGTTTGATCCACTTGCAACTCTGGCTCCTGTCTCTAATGCACAGATTATACTTTTATGCACAGTTTGCACATCTGGCAAATGCATATTTAATACTGAAGTAAAAAACCAGCCATGTCCCTTTCTAAATACATGTGCTATAAACTAGTGTACACATCAGCGAAATTCAGATTTTAAAAGTTAAGGGGATTTTAATTACAGATAACCTTTGCTGTGTTCCTACAAGTTCCCTATCCCTCCGGTCGTGGAGGATGAAGATCCAGTTCATCTCAGACCTTGTCTCTCCCTGCTGAGGCAGCTTCCCGCACCCTCTCTGCTTTGAGGCAAGAACTGTTGCACTTATAAAACTTGGGTGAGGGCAAAGAGGGAAAGCAGAGAAGTTTGGAGAGGCTTCCCAAAAAACTAGGAAGAAATTACTGGTATTCCCTACTGCCAAAATAGCTACAATGTGGAAGTTAAAATACTGGCTGGTATATGTCTACACACATCTGTCCCTGGGAAAATCCTCAGTAGGTGAGCTACTATTCTGGTCCTTTCCTGATTTTGCTCACTGACTGCTCAGCCCCAGTTTGTTTCTACAGTAAGAGTTTCAGATCCCATCCTCAGTCATTTTCAGCTCTTTGTTGCCAACAGGAGGATTTTTCACTGGTGACTGAAGGCAGCATATGACCCAAAGTGTAGGGAGGGGTCTCCCTGACGAAGGCCTTAGTAGAGATATCAGAGTATGACCTAATCTGTGTGCCTGGTTCTTCTTTATAAACAGCTGTAATTTGGCCAGAAACAGTCTTTGAGCTCATGTAGTATGTGCCAGATCTCATTTTGCTTTGGAAAATGCAGTCCTACAGGAGATTCAGCTGTAGTTTACAGTAAAAATGTATTTACTCCGTAAGAGTCTAGGTGGACAGCTCTAATCATGGGAGCAGAACTTCCCAAACTGACTCGTCTCTCCCTCCCCTGTTCCGGGCTTCAAGCGTGGTGAAAAACACTTGCAGTTTCAGGCTTCTGAGAGTCAATGACTTTTGCTTTTGGGTTCGTTTCTGTTTTGATCTTTGCTTAAAAGGAAGGAATTAAAAACGAAAATAGGCAAAGCATGCACACACACACACACGTTTGCCTTAATGTTAAGGCCGTCCAAGTGCTCATCCGTATGCAGAGACTGATTAATGTGCTGTTAGTGCTCAGTGCTGTGTGTCTCTGTCTTCGTGCCTTCCCTGATGCCAGCATGTAGCATTAAAGTTGTGATAATGACTGGAAAGAAGCAGCACTTACTCCCGCATAGTGAGGGGCCTTTCAGTCTTGCAGACAAAAGCATAACAAAATCCAGCAACTGAACGTTGGACAAAGTCAACCCTTGAAATAAGACACAGTTTTCTAGCTGCAAGGAAAATTAAAGCTTGAAACAGCTTGCAGGAGGAAATGGTGGAGTTGCTACTGCTTGGAGTCTAGACAAGATTTGCTATCTCTCTGCAAAGGGTTTCTTTAATCCCGCATTTTGCGAGAATTCTGTGATTTGTGTGTGCAGGAGGTCAGTCAGGAGGAGTATAGCAGCCCTGTCTGCTGTTGGTCAGTGAATTACTGGATGTGATTAAATGACCTTTTTGTTTTGGGTCAGTGAACTTCTGTCATAAAAGGATTGATCACTTCATGAAAGGGCAGTGAGATGAGGCAGTAGCTTAGAGAAAATAAAAATGAATGTCTGTCTTGCTGTCTGTTTGACTATAAATAGTTAAAGTGTTGTGATTTACCAACTGCGTGGTTAATACCTGCATAAATGATAACAGCAAAGTACTTCAGTGGCAGAAGAGGACTTTGATTCAAAGTGTTTTTTTGTTTTTTAAGGATCTCTCTCCTTACAGTGTTTGTCATTTTCCCATGAATTCTTCATTAGAGCCCATTCTGTCTCGATCCTCCTTTGGAAGGTGGTGGGGATGGCAAGTGCCTTTGACCATTGCAAAGTGCTGCGTATGACACTGCTGCAAGGGTTACTATTTTTTAGCTCCCAGAACAAATTTGAAGCAGTGGCTATCATCATACTTCCATTTTCTTAGGCTTCAACAACAAACCGTGAAGGCTAGATACAGATTCCCTGTTTTAGAGAACAGAGTCCCAGAGAGAAAGCCATCTGAATTACTCCATGAAATTTTGGTTTCTAAGATTCACCAAGTCTGAATATGAGCAAAATTTAGGGAATTTGAATGCAGCCTTAAAATGCCTTTATTTTTCCTACACAAGCATCTGTCCAACTCTCTTATTTCAAGCAGGTGCTCTCAAAACATGAGCTGTGGCTTTAATAGTGGTAGGTAAGATTTTCAGAATCGATTAGAAGTAGCTGAACTCTGCTGACATTGAAGCTATCAGAAAAGCTCTCCCTTTGCTTTGATGGCATTGGGATTAGGCCAGAAGTGAATGCTTTTTGAAGTCAAGTCCAGTTGCTTCTGTGTTCACAACATGAGGATTAGAGCTTTGCAGAAATACAGTAATCACCTACATAGTAGTAATTTACAGGAGACGAGAACTTGGCAGTAAAGTATTGGTACCTGGAGTTTCTTGAGAAGTGGCATGGTTCAGTTGTTCCGCTCCATCCCTCCTGTTTTGGCTCCTGTTAAGAATTCACTAGATGGCCTTTGCTAAGGAATTTAATCTCCCTGTCTCCAAAATGGGAATACATCTTACTCCTGTAAAAAGTTCCTTTTCTTACTTCATGCACGGAAGCATCTGGCAAGCTAGAGAGAGCTGGTGTTACCTTGCTGCCAGAGCAATGGTGATAGCTGGTTCTACAGAGCTCTGCTCCATGGAAGTGCTGCAGTAGATGGCTGAAGTTTCAAGGGAGCTCATCTCCCTGGAGGTTAAGCTCTTCTTAACATCTGGCTCCAGCTGCAGCTGCCAAGTGCTTGGAGAGGAGGGGAGTTCAGATGAAGATCATCTTGCAGAGGCTCTCTGTACATGAGATGGGCTGATGCTCTGGGGTGTTGATGGTACAGTCTTTGGGAAAAACAGCAAAGTAGATTCTGCTTCTTTAGGTGTTACCTGTCTTCACATCTGAGAATTTATCCCATTCAGTGGTACAAACCATGAGCAACCTTCTCCATTTTTCTTTTGTGAGGTGCCTGCAGGGCTTCCCCACAGATACAGAGCACAATTCATTCATCCTTGCCTTTGGGTCCACAGAGGATAATAGGAGCGTGCTTGGCTGGGAAGGATACGTAGAAACTCCTTGGGGCTGCTGGCAGTTACTTATTTTTCTAGGGCTAGATCCTGGCTGCAGTCCTGGAGAGTACTCCAGGCACCCAGTGTCTAGCATACTATTTTCTAAAACTCCCTTGGAGGCAAAAGGGGAGTCATTTTCTGTGTTCATGAGCACTCTTTTCTGCAGAGTTCCTGTGGAAATATGGCTGGAAGAGGGGCTTCCCAGCTGCTGAACTTCTGCAAGGCTTTGTGGGTGCAGTACCCTGCTCCCCATTTACTGCCAGACCCCTCAATGCTGTGGAGTGCTGAGGATCCTGGGGAGATGCCACTGATTTCAAAGTTGGAGCCAAGTCTAAATTTTATTTGTTTCAGAGGAGAAGAATATAAAAGGCAGTGGAAGAGTTTCTCTGCAGTGTTGTAAAAAAAAAATTTCCAAACAGCAGTTTGGCTTTGGTCACCAGAGCCGGTGGGTTTTTAAGGACAAACCCTTTTCTTCCAGCTATTCTGCAGCCCAAATGCTGCAGCAGCAGTGAACTGAAAAGAAATTGGCTTTGATCTTTCATCATCCACCAAGGTAACAAGCATCATAAATAATGCCAAATTAGTCTAAGAGTTTTACAAATCGGAGTTATTAGTAAAGTAGTTGATGCCTTTTTATACTCGATTTCTCTTTAATTGTCCCTTTCTGTGAGACTGGCCCTGGTTGCTGAAAATCTCACACTGCTCTGATAATGGTATAAAAGTCAGTAGCTTGGAGAGCCAAAAGGGGGGGCTAAGCAGGTAAGAGGAGCGCTCTGTCATCCTACCTGCAGGTTTGTGTTTACAGTTCATTAGTCCATGTTTAAAAATATCATGCTGCCATTTAAATCACAGCTGGATTCCTACAAATTTTGAGATTATCACTTGCTGAACAAAATCCTTCTTTCACTTCAGCTTGCAGATTCGCTCGTGCCCTTGGAGATTAAGCCCGGTATTTCCTTAGCAACAGTTTCTGCTGTGTTGCATACTAAAGACAACAAGCATGTGCTGCAGGTATGGTATAATGGGAGAGGGAGAAAAATCTATCCTTGTACTGGGTTTCCTGGCATCTGGGGCCCCAGCTGTTCTCCCGAGGCAACGCCTCTAAGAATTCGGTCCCCACCGGAGCAGATCCTTGTCAGATGCTTTCTCCTGGCGTGCAGGAGTGAGGAATTACACTTGGAATGGAGAGTGGGATGCATATAAATCTCTCCACTCTTCTTCTCATTGGCCGCGTGCCTAGCTAAGATAAAAGGGGAAGTGAGATTATTCATGAAGAGAGGCTACAAATCATACTGCCGTCTCCCATAGCTCCCGCACCAGGATCAGCACCAGCCAGTCTTTCACAGACTTACAGCTGAGGGTCGGAGGGGAGAAATGACCTAAAACATTAGAGATGTGCAGACTCTCCTCCTGAGGTTGCCCTGTTCCCCAAGACTCAATTTGTGCGTCCTTGTACAAAGTAGAGTGAACTCCAAAGTTTAAATGAGGAGAAAATCCCTCTCTTCCTATCACCTCTGTTAGACTGACGCTGCAATCTGAGGCTGGTGCTCCACGGATGGAGATGATGCTTGGTGGATCCACTGAGCAGTAGGTGCCCCAGTTGCCTTTTTCTTTGGATCATGAGCGTGCAGGGAGCTCAGTGCAGCCAGGCTCTGCGTGCTGCTGTCTCCCACACCAGGCAGCAGGGTTGGGCCCAGCCCACTGCAATTGGGAAGAGCTCCCCAAACATTGATAATCTTCAACACAAGGGCATGAAGCTTGGTTAAGGAATTATATCAGTGCACAGCAGACAAGCTGTCGTACTTTTCCCCAGTCAGTTCCCTGAATGCACTAGGCAACACTAAACAAATCAGAATATTAAAATCCATTTGGTCTGAGCTGCTTTCTGCATTACGTGTTGTTCGTTTGCTCCCTTCTCTACTCTGATTCTCGGTACCAAGTAAGCTCAGACCTGCGGTTAAACTGCCGCAGCCCTCGTGTGGATGCAGTTAAGCCAACATGGTGGTATGTGTCAGTGCTGGCTGAGCATGGGAACTGTGGGAGTTACAGAAACTGTGCATAGACAAGCCCCAAAAATTCAATCATCTGCCCAGAATGGTGTGAGTGATTTATGCACACGAGTAACATGATACATGTGTGAAGGCCTGAACCAACTTAAAGGAAACGGCTTGTTTGTACAAAGTGACTCCGGTGCGTCCCTGTTTGTGGGACTGGAGCCTTGGCAGGCCACCTTTCTCTCCCACGGATGAAAAACGTCCTCCCCTCGCTGTTGAAAGAAATACAGGGATGTCCCTGCAGCAGGTCTGGACACGATGCTACACGAGGGGAAAGATGCAGGGCCAAGGGGAGCGCAGTCTGTCACCTGGAGCGCGCAGAGCACTGTGAGGCGCTGGGCTGCTGCAGGCAAATTCCCCCTGTGTTGTGCAGACACGTCCCTGGCAGGTGATCTTGCCAAAATTTTGGAGAAATTTTCCCCAGCACCTTTTTCTCAAGGACCAAGTTGCTAGTTTGCTGAGGAATACCTGTACTGGCACTTCCCCGACCTGACTAACCTGGCACAGGACACATGGGCTTATTTTACACAATAATTTCTCCCCTGGTTTATTTTATAGAAATCTGTTTTTCATCTCCATGAAGTGTTCAAAATTATACCAAGATCACAGTCCAGTGACTTTTCAGGCATTGTCTGCAGCATCTCCAGTGCCTCCCTGTCTGTATTCGAGTTCTTCCTAAAGACTTACTTTTCTGAGGTGAAAATTACCCATTTCCCTCGTTCCCCAGGTAGTTACTTGCTCTTAATTTGCCAGTGTTACCCAAGCTGTTCTGTCTTTTAAACTGTGATTTTTCAAGGTACTGAGTTCTTTAAAGCATGATTCCTAGGAAATATTGCAGGAATATTGCAGGAAATATTGCTAGAATGGAAAGCTTCAGCCTTGAATTGAGTCAAACAGGCCTTTTGAGATGATTGAAATTTGAACTAAAAATGCTTTTTTTCTTTTTTTTTTCCCTGGAAGTGGTGTCTTGTGTGCGCAGAGCTGCAGTGGAGTCCAAGACTGGGTTTCTCCTCTCCCCTCCGACATTGCAATATTCCCCCTTAGTCACTGAGAACAAAAAAAATCAATATTCCTTTTCTATTTCGCATGCTTGTTACTCCAGGTAAATTGTAATAAGCTGATGTGATTCACTGTCTCACTGTGCACTTTCTCATCCATCAGCTTCCTCCAAAACCTCCGCAACCCCCCGCCAGCAAGAAGAGAAAGCGAGTGAGTGATGATGTGCCAGAGTGTAAGCCTCTAAAGCCTTTGCTGAGTGGCTCCATTCCTGTGGAGCAGTTTGTACAGACGCTGGAGAAGGTAAGAAGCCCTTGGTGGCAGCAAGGTTCACATTTCTACAGATCCCAGGAAGCTGCTCTTTTGCTAGCAGAGGGAGGAAAAGTAATTTTAGTGTATCTTGAAATGCAGAGGAAGTAATGAGCTGGGAAAGCACTTTTTGGGGAATGTGCATCCCTGTGCTGACCACGGAGAAAATATTTCCCTGTGGAGACATGTCCTGATGTCAGTCATTTCCTCCTGTTTTCCCGTGGAAGCAGAGCTTTTGGGGTCACTCTGTAGGGAGGATTTTTCCCCAAGTATCTTTTGGACTCGTCAGTTGATTTCCAATAAATTTGGACAGCTGGGAGGAGATCGCAGAAGTATGTAATTTCCTACAAGTTTCGTGAAAATGGGTGTGATGGAGTGAAGAAGCGATCCTGTAAATGCCACAACTGATAGGAAAAGCTTTCTGGAGAGCTGCAGGACACAGAGGGTTTGCTGGTTGAATGCATGGAAGGTTGGTTACTGATCCATGAAGCCCTGTTTTACCTTCCTTGATTCCCTGGAGAAAATGGGTAGGAGGAAGGGCAGGACTGTCTGTGAGGAAGTTTACCCAGAGATTCAGTAGGTCTCTGCTGTCCTTCCTTGAGGCAGTAATGCCCGGTGATTAAAACCTACCTCTCCCAGTGGATGCTCATTTTTGTAGTTAAAGTCAAGAGAGCCATTTGTCCTCATTGTCAAGACCAGGATTTTGAACTTGGCAACTGCAGGGAACTGGCGTAGCGGAAAATTTTGGCCCTCGTCTCCCTGTACGATAGTTTGTCCATCTGTATGATGAAGGTCATATTTAGCTTATCCTATGGATGTTTCCTGTGCAGATCCTAGAGATCCAGGATTTCTGCAGTACCACTATGTGGTTTTTAGCCCTTCTACCCCTCTCTCCTCCTCCCTGCCCCCTCAGTCTTTCATCTCTACGTGTTTTCCGCAGTGGCAGTAACAGCTCTCTCTTTTACTCCCTCCCCACACTATGTCTAGCATGGTTTCAGTGACGTAAAGGTGGAGGATACGGCCAAGGGCCACATCGTACTCCTGCAGGAGGCAGAGACCCTCATTCAGATCGAGGAGGACTCCACGCACATCATCTGCGACAACGATGAACCTCTGAGGGTGAAGCTGCGTGACCTGGTTCTCAAGTTTCTGCAGAAATTTTAGCCCATGGACATCTTGTTGCTCTGCAAGGAGACATTCCAGAGCACCAGAGTTAAGAGCTTTCCAGGGGGTGACTCCAGAGAGACTTTCCTGATTCAAAGAGACCAGAAACCTCCTCCCACTTCATGGGGAAGCGAGAAAGTATTTTTAATATCTATATATTTTTTAATTTTATTTTTAACTAGTTTTGGAATATTTTCAAGGGGATTCCTGTGCTGTAAAGTTGAGTGCTGGACCTTTAGGAGATATGGATTGCTGAGTAAATAAATACGGTGTATATTTACAAGGTCAGGGTGCAATTGTGTGCAGGGACAGACGTTTTTCTCTGTGACCCCTACAGCAACGTGTGCCCCAGCCCTCTACCTGAAGAAACTCTTTGCAGGAATACTAAAGCAATGGCCTCAGATAATAAAAGATTTATTTTTCTCCACGCTGCTTCTTCCCCATCCCCAGATCCAGTTTCCCATATGTCCTTCTCCATTTACGCTGTCCACATGTGTGTGCGTTTCACTGGCTGTGGCACAAGCAGGAATGGGGAAATAAGGCAAAGATTCTAAAAATAAAAATAGAAAAAGCTTTGAAGTGGCAAGAACCCGGCTCTTCCACCTAAAAGCAGAGGGATTTTGGAAAACCTGTACGCTTGGGAAAATTGAGGTGTTTATTGACGCAGCAGCCTAGTTTGTTACGACCAGGTTCATCCACGCAGCTCTAGGTGCTTCACTGAGACACTCAAGCTGGAAAACTGGTTGCTCCTGGCTCCCACCATCGTCAGCGGAGAGGGAGGTACCGCGGCGAGGGGTTGCGATTACAGGGAGATGCCCGGACCTTCTTGGTGCCCCATCTCTGTTGGCTATCGCGGGAGCCGAGGAACCTTCTCACCTGTCTGAGCTGTTTCCCTTCGGTATGCAAGGGTGAGTAGCGTGACTCTGGGACCTCGAAGCCTAGCAAGGAAGGCTTTCAAAAGGACGTGGAGTAGTTAAACTCCCAATGCTCCTGGAAAACCTTGGAGATTTAAGTGCCTCTTGTTTCTACCATCCAAAAACCTACTCTTTCAGCCCCCATGTTCCAAAATCCTGGTTGAAATACTGGTAGTCATTGGTACAAAGCCATCCACATTGCAGAGCCAAGGAGACTAGTTGCTCCCAACATCGTGCATTTGGGGGGTCTAAACTTAGTTAATAGTATTGCTTTTAAAAGCAGCTGATTTCTCAGATTTACTGCTCTTTCTTTCTTTTTTTATGGGATTGTTTTGTATTTATTTGGTGTTAAAAATAAAAAGCGTAGTAAGACTGCCAAGGAGGAAGCACAGTCTGTGGTTTATAAAAGCATCTGCATGCCCGGCCCACATCCGCGTGTGCTGTACCTACACGTTTGTAAAATATACCTTCTCCTTCAGTTTATGGCCACGGGGAGGTTAAGGCAGTGGAAGAACAGCTCTGTAATAAAAACTACTTGCTATTGCCGTTTCCGCATCGTATTTCCTATACATTATGGACTCCTATTTGGTTGGACGTACAGACTCCAGCAGCTGCACTTTTGTTTTGTGTGTGTGTCATGGGCGCGAGAGAAATAGTATCATTAAGGTGATAAAAAAAGCCTGTTGCAGGAGCATTAATCCTAATAAGCGTTTACAACAGTTGTCGTAGTTCAGCTTCTTTATCGTCACTTGAAAATGGAATGAGAGAATCGGACGTATTTCACCCTGTAATTAAATCCCCGAAAAGATGGTTCTTAACACCCAAAGGCCACGTGCTAAACGCCGCTGGGCTGAGGCAGCAGGGAGAGGGAGCGGGAGGACGGTGCTTCGTAGTATGTGAGTCCTTGAGCGCGTCTTTCTCCTTGTCAACCCGACCAGCTCCGGCACTGCTCCCACAGCTCCAGCGCCTTCGTTTAGTGACTATATTAATTTGCATTTATAATTATAGGGGATTTGATGTTAAAAAGCCAGAGCCTCAGCTCCAAGGCGGTGCGTTAGTGCTTGCGGCCGACCTTTGCTGAGCACGGGCGTCTGCGAACTGACTCATTTTTGCTTATAAAGGGAAAGGTGGCACCTGCTGGGAAAAAACATGGTAGGAGGGTGTCTTTAATGAAAAAAAAATCTTAACCCAGGAAAACGCGTGCTTGTTCATTTTGCACAGAGGAAGCCAAACATAGGTCCCCCCGGTGGGGTCGGTCCCGCAGAGGTAACCATGGCAGCCCGGGAGAGCTGCGGATGGAGCAGGTGGAAGAAGATGGACGGCAAATACATTTTAACCGGAGACACGACTTCAATGGACAGGCAACAGCAAAGGTACTTGGTTTCACCAGCTTTTTTCCCCAGCGAAGAAAATGCTCTTTGGCCATCCAAAGTGCAGTGGCCGTCCCCAGTCCCCGCAGCCACATGCAGCTCCAGAGCCCCCTGGTCCAGAGCATCCCCGGCCTCTCCGTGCACCTTGTGCTAATTAAACACAAATAGCCTCGTTTGCAGCTGGGCTGCTCCTAATATTATGTTTTCTTTCCATTAATATTAGCCTTAATAAAAGCAGTTGGACAAGTTTGGTCCACTCCAGCACAGCTCTCTCGCACCCTGTTCCAGTGCAGTGTCCATGGGACCAGGTGGCCTCGAGGCCATTTCATGGATGCCCTGAGCAGCACCAGCATCACCTCCCTGGGGACTCGAATGTGCCAAAGGGTGGAAAGCTGGGGCTGCTCTGCCTTCTGGAGGTGCGGGGCAGCTGAGTGAAGAGGTTTGCACTCAGCAGCACGCCAACAGCACGGCTGGGTGGTGCCGGCGAGGGTAAGCCAGGCTGGCCAAGGCCTCATCTATCTGCTTGGAAAGTGGCTGCAGGAACATGGGGGCCCTCCGGACAGGGCTGTTTGGGGCTGGGCTATCTCTGGGCTGTCTCTCCCACTGGCTGTTACTCCAGGGCAATGAACTCGTCACCTGGGACCCATCACCTGGGACCCCATCAACTGCAGACCCATCACCTGGAGACCCATAGCTTGGGGACTCATCACCAGGACCCATCATTTGGGATCCATCACTTGGGGATCCATCACTTGGGGACCCATCACCTGGGGACCCATCACCAGCTCTTGTGGCCTGCAGGGGCTAAGGTGAGCCCATGGTGGGTCTCCGTGGCTGGGACGGGTCCATATTCCCACGGCAGTGTGGGAATAACGCCCGSCCCCCCCCTCCTCCCGGGGACGCCGGCGAGGCAGGCACGGAGACGCTCTCAAGTTAAACTCTCCATTTATTGGATCCTCTTACAAAAAAAACTCGACATACGAATATTGTGCTCGTGTTGGAGGAGTGTTTTTCGTTTTTTCCTTTTTCGCTCTTGTTTTCGAAGCCGGTGCTCCTGCCGCAGTTCACCCACCCGCGGGGCGGCAGGGAGCCTGCCGGAGCCGGGCCCGATGCCGGCACCGCAATTCACAACGCGCGGGGAGCCGAGGCGGCGGCAGCAAGTCGGGCCCCGCGCTGGGCTGGAGTGGGAACCTCCATCGCCCCAGGTTTTGGGAGCCTCGCGGGAGTCTCCACTCGGATTTTTTTTTTTTTTAAAGAGACTGTGAGCCTTCGAATGCTCGATTTTCAGGGCCTGCTGTTGAGACGGAAGGGGACTGGGAAGGGGAAAAATAAAAAGAAATGGGTGCATGGACCCACCTTTCCCTGCGCTCTAGTGCCGGGCTGCACCGTGGCCGCGAAGTCTGGCCCCCCCCCCCGAAAACGCGGCCCCAGCACGGGCCCGGAGCGGCTGCAGGACCCACCCGGACACACCGGCAATGCGAGTGAGTGGAAATGGGGCCGGAGAAGCACCGACGGCCCTTCCAAAATAGCGCCGGCCTCCGCAAAGGCCCGTGACCCGCAGTGGCGGTGCCGACCGGGCCGGGAAAGCCAGCGACGTGGAGCCGAATGGTGAGCCGAGGTTCGCCCTCCCGAGGTCTCCGGGCTGCCCTTGAACCCCCGCGGCGGCCGCGGAGCAGCCCGCTCTGCAAAACCTACGTCCTGAGGCCCCTCGCCCCCGGCGCCACCTCCACAGCCTCCGCGGCGGCCGCAGGAGGGGAGGAAGGACGGGAATGGGGACGCCAGCGGTCACCGGAGCTGCCTCCATGCCGGGGACGATGTCTTCGCGTCCAGCGTCTCCGACCCGGCCTTGCCGCAGTCGCCCCCGAGCGGGCAGGCAGGTCCGGAGCGGAGGGAGGGTTGGGGAGGGAGGGGGGAAGAAAACAAAAAAAAAGCCTCACATGGCAAATCTAAAACACTTTCATTTTAAATAACAATAATTATAATTAAAAAGAACGGCCGCCCTTGGCTAGCGAAGGGGCAGAGCCGCTAGCCAACGCGCCGTTCCTCAGTGTACGATCCCAGGGAGTGTCTTTTCGGAAGCCGCGAGATGCTGCTCCACGGGGACGGCAGGGGCAAAGGCGCCCAGCCGGGTCCCCGGCGTCCCGCTCGCTCTGCCGCGGGGAGGCCGGAGTCAACGGCAAAAGGCCTCCGGTGCTGCGGGCGCCGCCGAAAAGCCGCCTCCGGCCGGAGCCCTGAGAGCCCAGGGCGCCCGGCAGCCTCCTAGATGAACTTGAAGCATTTTGTCTTGTCGTGGGGCAGGCGGGTCTTGAAGAGGACCGAGTCCACGCGGAACTGGGTGTACAGGAGCGGCATGTAGCCGTACACCTTGACGAAGAAGTTGATGCACTTATGCCGCTCGTGGAAGTGAGAGTCGTCGTGCGACAGGGCCTGGGGGCAGCCGGGGCAGCGGAAAGTCCAGCGGGAGGTCACCTGCGGAGAGAGGCACAAGCGCGGTCACCCCCCCGGTGCTTTGGAAGCAAGGCACCGAGGGAGGCTGGGATAAACCTGGTTTCGAGGTGCAGAACGTGGGGCCCCAGCCAAGCGAGTGGCTGACCTGCTGCCTGATCCCGCTGCCGGGACTGTCGGGGCGGCAGACACCCATTTGCAGAAGTAATTAGCAATTCTGGGTGCCTCTGGCTTTGGGCACCCAGGCTAAGGTCTTTTAAGGGGCTCCAGGTTTCATGGAGGCCTGAGAAGATGCTCTTTAATTACAGGCCCTGCTCTTCGGTCTTCATTTGGATACCCCGCTGCAGCACCCTGTCGTTTCGGTCGGATTCGCCCACCAGCCATCCCTTCCCAGATGTAGCACCAAACTCCACAACCTCCGGTTTAGCTCCAGATGGGAAGAACAACACACAGAAAAGCCCACGCATCACACTGACGGCTGAGCCCCATCTCCAAGGCAGGTGGCCAGCGATGGCGACATACGCGGGGCGGTGAGGAGCAGGCTCGCCAGCAGCAATAAAGAGAACAACGATACGCATCCTAAATTCATGCTCGAAACTCTTCACACTCGTTTGTTATCATGGGGCAGGGACATTGCAGCTGGGCTCTAGTGCTTGCGTCAACAGCCTCGGATGAGTCTAAATGTCTCTGGAAATCCAGAAAAGAATAGCAAGGGAATCATTTCTACTTGTGCTTGTGCAAAAATGAAGTTTGTCTCTCAGGAATTAACAGCACTACAGGCCACTGCCGGCGCAGGAAACCCTCCAGCCTGAGCTGCGGAAAGTTGAACCCCAATTCATCCAACCTGCTGCGTTGTATCATCAACAAATCACTGTCTCCCCCGAAACGCAAAGTCCGGTACAAACTCCCGCCCGGTGCCTTACCTTTATGGGAGGCTTTCTCGTGAGGTGGGAGACGAGGAAGTTCATGGCAATGTCCTCGCAGTTGATGTACTCGTCCACCATGTCGCGGATGGCTTGGGGCATCACGTAGGAGTACAGGTAGGCGTAGTACTGAAAGGGACAAAGAGGGACAACGCTGCTCAAGGGGGGCCGAGGCAGAGGGTGCCCACCCTCCGCTGGTGCCACCTCTGGGGTCGCACCACGTCTCTCCGTTTGCTGCCCAGGGAGGCAGGCTCAGGGGCTCCAATTGCTCGCCCAGGTGCCACAGTAGTCGTGGCACGACGGTTTTGGCCCCCTCCGATCTCGCTGTTTTGACAGTGCACGCTCGGTACGTCAGCGCAGCCGGTGGACAACCTCGCCGCCTCGCGATGAGCCCCCGGGACAACCCCGTGGGAGAACAGCCCAGCCTCTTCCCAAAGCGTTTGCCCCTGCTGCACCTCCCCTACAGAGGCAGAAAAAAGCCGGCGCCTGGCACAGAGCCTCCTTCGCAGAGCCAACGTGGGCCCCCCAGGACGGGAAGGACATGCAGGCTGGGGAACGCGCCTGCAAGCTCTGGCCGGGCTGAGCAGCACCCAAAGCATCGCCAAACCCACATGGGGCAGGCAGCACCGCGACCGGCCTCGCCACGCCACGGCCGCGTTGCTGGCCGTGCTTCCGTTTGGAAGAAGGGAGGGAAAAGGAGCGTCGAGCTCCGGAATTCACTCTTTCCAAAAAAGCAACGAGAAAGCCAACAGGCGCCGGTTCCTCCGGAAAGGCAGGGAAGCGGCGCGCGGGTGGCGGAGCGGGCGGCCACGGTATCTCACCTTGTGGAAGAAGGCAGCACCAGTGAGCACCATCGAGAGCTCGCACGAGTAGTTGGAGTTGTAGAGCCAGGACTGATGGGGGATGTCCCACGCGTGGTAGCGCCCCGGGAAGCCCACGATGCGGTCCCTCGCCTCTCGCCAGACCCTGCCAAGAAGAAGAGGTTCGGTGAGACGTGACGAAGCTGGGGAGCATCTCAGCTCTGGCCGATATCCGTTCCACGCAGCCGGCCATGACTGTGACCTCAGTGCCAATGCCACCATCAGCAGGAGGGACCGGCCAGCACAGCTGCCCACATGGCACATGCATGCGGACGTCTCTCGCCGAGATAACTCAGATTTCTTTCTCGCTGTGCTGCAGGATATGGCCAAACCGGGAAATCTTGGCTTTCACGGACGCACAGAATTAGCTGGCCGCCTCCGCAAATGCTAATCGTGTGCCTGAAGCATCACTCGGGCAGCTCTCCCGACCAGGGGCCCCCAGTGCAGCCCCACAGCCGTCGGTGCAAGGCCAAGCTTCTCACATTAGTCCTCTTCCAGAGAGCAACGCGCATCCGCCTGGCTTATTCGCAGCGAAGGAACGCGCTCCTAACTCCTAAGTGACCCAAGGGATTTTCTACTGGCTCAAAAAGGAAACACCCAAAAAACCCTGATGACCCCAAACTAGTTTTTGAAGTGGGCAGAGAACGGAGGAACCCAACTTCTGGTCTCTTCCCCCAACCTTCTCCCTGCGTCTTTGCAACCTCCAAAGGCTCCGTTTTCTCCTCCGTAAAGTCAAGACAACCTGAAGCTCCCTTGAGAAGGCCGCTGCGAGGTGCAGGACCCTGGTGTCTGCAGATGGAGGGCAACCAGCACCACCGACTCCTCCTCTTCACAACCTCAAAAGCGTGCCCGACTGTTTCCCACCCCAAACCTGCACCCCACGACTTCCCCGGCCATCGGGGGACAACCTCGGGGACGGCTCCTTCGCCCAAACCGCCCGCTCGCCGCTGGTGCTGGGCTTAGGTTGAAATCATGACGTTCGCCTGCAGGAGCGTGGGCTTGTTTAATATTCTGCGCCCATCCGACGCACTCTCTCCTGGAGAGAAATCCCACCGGAGAGTGGGAACACTGTCAGGAATAATTAAGCAAAATGTCAGTGCCTAATGTCTAACCTGGGAAATAAATCCGCCTTTCTCTTGCAGGGCTTGATGGCTTTTTTTTTTCAGCTCATTTGATCCAATCTAGCTAATCGCGCCCACGCTGCCCCTCCAGCGGGAGCTCGGTGACTCTCAACAACGTGAAACAAGTCCCATACGGGAGGCCGTTGACCACGGAAGGGTTTTCCCTTCTTCCCAGGCACAAAATAGGGCAACGAGTGGCCTTTCTTGCTCGTGCGGCTGCATGTGAGCTCCCAGCTCATCCCGCCATCCCCTCCTTGGCTGCGAGGGACAGAAATTATCACTGCGGGGCAATCGCAGGCTGCCGAGGCGACCGCGTTTCCGAGAGCCCTGAGCGTTTATTACATTTACTAATGCAGCGAGGGGTGAAAGATCCTTTTATTGTCACATCCTCTAGTCAAATTAATGAAAATCCAATATAACCTGGTAATGAAAACTGAATAATTAAGACTGCCAGCAGCTTCGCTGGCACACGCTCCCAGCGAGCACGAGGCTCCTGTCAATCCGACGTGAGTGTTTTGAAAAGCTGGAGCACAAACTCCTCGTTTCACTTCTCCCGTGTCCCACTTCCGTATGAGTGCGACACTTTCCTTCCCAGCTAAGCAATAAGAACAAAAAAAAAAAGGATTTCTCCGGGGAATCGTTGTGCGTGGACTCCCCAGAAAGGTCTGCTGCTGGTGTTTCTGCCTTTTAATCTCCCTCCCAGCCGCGAGCCGACCCCTCTCTGGGCAAGGGGTGAGCATCCTATCCATCTTTTCCAAGCTCTACAGAAAAGGCCACCAAAATAGCTGCCGCATCCCTATGCCACGTTGACCAAAGAGGGTGGCAGCTCGCTGCTAGCACCCAAGCGTCTTGCAACGCTGCGTCCAAGCGTTGCCGACAGCACGCGAAGGCACCAGCGAGGCTGCGGTGCAACGCGGTCTCTTGGATTTGCTTTCCAGTTTCCTTCCTGAACACCCTCGGAAGTCATCCCTCCCCAGAAACGTTACGGGAACGTCACCAAAACGGCAGAAGCCAAAGAGTCACAGCTGGGCGCCGTGCGAATCCAGGCTGCCGAATTCAGCCCGCGTGCGCGCAGTCACTGAACGCCCTTCGGCACACGTCACTCCTCCGGGAGCCCGGCGGCAAAGGCACTCGGCTACTCACCGAAAGCCGAACATGATCTCGTCGTGGCGGAGGTGAGCGTCGTCGTCGATGGACAGGATGGCCTCCGTCTCGATCTCGTCCCACGGCAGGAACCGGTTGTTCAGGCTGTTCTTCTCTGTGCGGACAACCTAGGAGACAAACACGCGATGGTTACGGCGGCTGTAGGTGCACAAACATAGATGGGATTCAGGGGCAGGGGCTTCGCACCCCGTTAACCGTCACGTTTCAGCACTGCCGGGTACCTGCTGGAAACGCTGCAGATCGGCTCTGCCCAACGCCCGCCGTGGGGTTTCCCCCGTTCCTAGCCGCAGCATGCAAAGCCGTACCCAATTTCCCCCTCTTCTTGCCTGCCCCTTTCGCTGTGGACCTTCTCTCTCCCTGGCTCTCCGGGTTTCCGCTCGCCCGGCCCCAAGGCTTTCTGTACGCAGCCCTGGCTGATGTTTAGTTACTCAGCCCATGCTGCGCTTTGCTCGCCGTTCAACCCCCCAGCCGGCTCTCTGGCTCTCCTCTGCACAGCCGCTCCGCTTTAAAAATAAAGCCCAGCCCAGTGAAAAGAATAAGGCGTCATGGCAATAAAACTCCATTAAATAAGATTACATTTGATCACATAAAAAAAGCCCACGCTGAAACCATTAACGGTGGAAAATATTTGTATCAGGGATCTGCGTGACAGCTGGTACGATTAAATTCCCGTGTAAAGCCAGGGTTAGTGCTTTCATCTGTCAATAGCTATTGGGGGGGGGGGGAATGGAGCATTGGATGAAAATGCATTAAAATGTTTCACTGAAGAGCCATCAAAAGCATGAGCAATTTATAGCAGGGAGGCGAGGAAATTGCGTGGCTCTACTCTGCGGTGGATCAGGGCCAGAGTCGAGGCGGCGGCACTCGCGCACCAGGACGGCCGCGATTCAAGGGAAGGTTCAGACAATGCCGTGGCCGTGATTTCTTCCCCCTCTCCCTCCCCGACACAGGGGAGCAAGACAGAATCCATACGGATGAATCCTGAGTTTGTTAGCATGACCCAGCAGGAATAGCTGCTCTATGGGGGAAGCGACGGTTTGCAGGAATCCTGGTGGAAACAGGGGACGAGGAGGGACGCGGGAGAGGAGGCGACTTCCCACGCCCCAATGTCGGGAGGCTGCTCCTGGGAAAAGTGGGCAATCAGGTAGCTCAGACTAATGGGAAGACGGGAATTGGGTTTGGAGCAGACACACCAGGAGCTGAAGGAAGGCTCCAGGTGCAGAAGCCCGGCCGCGCTCAGGCCGAGGAGCACCTAGACCCAAGTCAGCCAGTGCAAGAAGATCACCTTGCTAAGACCAACACACCACAGGCATCATCTGGATGCGTCAGTCGGGATAGGAGAGGAGCCAAGAGCGGTCCCCCGATGGCTGCGACAAGGAGGATTTAGATGTTCTCCTCCCTCACGCCTGGCTGTATCTGTATCTGGCTCTAGCAAACACAACTGATCTTGCTGCTGCTCCAGGACCAGCTTTGCTGGCTCAAGAGAGGCACCGCGACTCTTCCGGTGGGAAGAGCACATAGGTGAGTCTACAGGATGACAAGACCAAGTCTGTAGGACAACAAGATGAATCTATAGGAGGACAAGACCATGAGCACGTTTCAGGCTGAAGCTGCCAGCTGACCCTTCCCTGCGGCTCAGCGGGTCACACCGTAGTGTCAGGATCCTTGTTCCAAAAGGAACGTGATGCTAAAGGAAAGCAAGGAAAAGAACTTCATAATACGGGCAAAGCAAAGCCTGAAGGTGCTCATCAGACAGACATCAGAAAACCAGGCCTTGGCAGGGGGAGCTGGGCAGCTGTAGAGGAACGCAGACATTTCACCTTGTTAATTTAGAGCCATTAACCCCCATTTCCAGCCCTGCCCTAATTAATCCTGAACACATTATGGCATTTACTGGATCACCATTTTATTATGCGAGCGGTAAATGCCGTAGGACATCTTCTGCCACCCACGTGCGGCCGGTTCCTTTCCCGCCTGGCGCTCCAGCTCCCAATTGCTTAGTAAAGACTTAAGTCAGCATCAGGACCGGCAGCTATTGTAAAAACCGCCTGAGAGGAGCTTTCGCAGTCTCTGACACGGGCAAAGGCCCCTCCGGTAAATCACAGCCCATCTTCAGCGGGGAGCTGTTCATCACGTGCTCCAGCTACCAACAGCACCGAATGGGTTTCAGTCCCTAGCGGGTGTCATGCTGCATTTTGGGAAGCAGCATCCTTTCTCTGGACGAAGCCTTGCAAGAAACCCTGTTAATAATTTCTGAATGCGTATCTTCCCTCCCTTTGCAGATCTTGCTTTCTACAAAGTTTACTGAGCTATTAAAAACAGCTCTGATATAATTTATCCTTCCGATGCAGCACACCATGCTGCATCTCTGCTATTAGGACGGCATTTGCTAATACAGCTTGCTCTCAGTGAAGCCTGTGGGTGTCTTAATCATTAGCACTAACGGAAGTTGGATCGAGTCCATGGTAAATTGATACAATGCTTTCCAGGCAAGGTCCTGCCTGAAGATCCTGCCTTACCAGTCGAAGACACATGAACAGATAAAGCACCAAAGAAGAGCAAGAACCGCTAAGCTGAGTCATAGTAATTTTCTTCTCCCTTACAGATGCGCTAAGAAATGGGGACAACTTGGCATTTAGCAGATGCCCACTGCTGAGGGTCTTCATTTCAGCTTCTCAAGAAGGATCCAGGTACAGCATCTGAAATGTCAAATCATTTCTGCTCCCAAAAGCTGAAAGAGGGCAGAGTTTTTGCCCACAGCACAGCCCCAGCTTTCATGGTCAAGCCACTCCCAAAGCTCTTCCACTGCCAGAGGGTACTCATGACACCTCTACTTCTTAGCAAAGCCAGTTTTAAAAGGGATTGTGCAAAAGTTTACAGAGAGACTAGGGTCAGATTTGGGATTTTGCTGTTATCCAAAATCAAGGGAGAGGTAACGATGCAATGTTCAGCCACAGGGGTCTGAAGACCCCACAAAGTTGAGGCTGCTTCTAGCTGAGCTCTTGAGTCAGGCCCACCGTCTTTTGCGGTAAAGTTCTGGACATGAAGCCAAACTCAGCACAAATTCTGCAAGAGGCATGTTTTGGGTCACTCTGTCACGCCTGCAGCTTTGCAGGTCTGGAAGTGCAAGCATGGAGCTTTTGCATTTCGCAAGAACCAGGTTTACTCCTGGTAACACGGCGCTACCCTTTGCCTGCGAGTTTTTAAGATGTCAACAGCTTGTAAATCGATAGATTCCAAGGGAACGCAGGCAAACTTTATTGATTGACATGTTGTTTTCCTGTAACTTACTGACCAATAACATGATGCAACTACTGTCGATTGTGAAAGTGAAGTGGATCCTCGTGGAAACATCGGAAATCAGGAGCCCTAAACAATGGAGAGATCAGCACAACGGCATTAAACTCTTCCAAGAAGAGAAGGAGCCATGGAAACAGGAGCATCAAGTTATTAGGCTGAAAATATAATTCTTTAGTAACATAAAAGTAAATTTGGGGAAAATCTTTATTTTTTAATCTTGTAAAAACAGGCTGGGTGGAGTGGGACAAGTACTTGATTCAGGGATTTTAAATGTTATCTCCTCAAAATTCTTTACATTTCGACAGGGCACTGAAAACACCGGATTTGTCAGGCATGAAATGGACATTACAGAGATAAACGTATTCTGAAGCTTACTAGGCTGGGTGAAAAAAGAAAGGTTATTATACCAGCAAAATATAAAAAACCCTCAATCCTCTCCCTCACATGGCGTTAAGTGGGATTTAGCAATTTTTCATGACTTCATCAAAAACTTAAAATACAAGCAAATGACACTTTATCCTGCGTGCCCTTGGCCACAGGGATCTCAAAGCACTCATCTAGTACCACCAAATTAATCTCTTCCCACAGCGTGTGCGGCTGAGTGGGGAGAAAAAGCAGGCGGATACGGTGGTATCCATATATAAATAGAGACAAGAGGCATGCTACGTTGCCAAATTCAGGAATTTATAGGCCAGAAGGAGCTGCTTGATCGTCTTGTGCGATCTCCTTACGCTGCGGACCAGGGGACTTCACCCAGCTCCTCTGAACATCTCTCATCACAAGGCATCATCAAACGGCCACTCAGACAAAATTAGAAAGTCAAAAGATCAAACTCCATGACACCAGCTGAACTCCAATTGCTTTCGTGGGAACCAGTAGCAGATCACTGGCTGGGGTCAAGCCAGCAGTAAGTTTAAGGCCAAAAAGGACTCTCAGGTCTTCTGCATAACCCAGGTCACAAGGAGCCCAGCTCAGACCGGAGCTGTTGCTGGCCAAAGGACCTCTGCTGGAAAGGGATCTCCTCTCCATCTGAGGACAGCCAGATTGGGAGAATCCATCCTTTCTCCAAATAGCTGCCAAGATATTTGGTCTCCAACATTAACCGTTGGGGTCTCGCTTCTTGTTTTGAACCGTCTAGTCTCCGCTTCCATCCATAGCCCATCGCACTGCCTTTTCCACCCTGGAAAAGGAGTTAGGCCCCATAATCGAACCCTCTTTCAGCACTTTTCCAAACAGATTGAGCTCTCGATCTCTCAGCTCCAGGCGGCTTCTCCTGCCCTTCAATCATTTTAACGACTCCTCTCTGCACAATCTTATTTCTCAACAGCCTCGAGCCAAGAGCTCTGTGAAAACGCAACAAAAGATGTTCCTTCGGCATGTGAAGTCCTTCGGCAAGTGTGAAGTACGCGCCAAAATGCTGCGCTCTGGCAACCCGGAGACTCAGCAGCTGCCATTTCCTGAGGGGGTAAAACAGCGAGGAGAACATGAAATGAGCCGGCGAGCTAGAAGACAGACAGAGAGACGTCTGCCGAAAGGCCACCTCCCTTCAGAGCACACAGGGAGGCTCCAACACGGCTCAGAGCACGGCATCATTTTTAGGATCTGCGCACAAACGCCAGCCCCTTCAGACGCAAAACTACGTCAGGTTTTGCGCTTCTGGCTGCCTTTTTTTCTGGCTATTTTTGGCTTTTCCTTGGGATTTTGTTTTTTCCTTAACATCTCTGCCATCAGTTAAATGACCAAATGCAGAGCTGCACAAAAATGCCGGCATGGTCCCAGCTCCAAATGTTTAGTCCCCCTAAACAGATTGCAAACTTTTAAGACAAACTGTAGGACAGAAAAAGCCTCTGAGCACCTTACACGCCACTTTGGAAGCTTCTGCCCTCCTCAGCAAGTTCATTCAAGGTGATTCAGCTCCACAAGGTTTTTGACTCAAACATCAAAAAACCCCACACCTCTAAACAAGCTGGTTTACTAATGCCAATTTATTCCTGGTGTTACTCATTGTCATGTTAGCCAAATGGACCTTAAAAATGTTAGGCAGAACCAAAACAAGGTATAAATCTAGAGTCTGTTCAGCAACCCCTAACCAGAACTGATACTTCATATTATGTTTTTATACGTAAATACAAAAATGCAGTAAAGTCAGTATCTTCTAGCAATCTTCTTGCTAGTGAGGCTTTACACTTAAGCTTTAAATTAAGTGTCACGTATAATTTGATGGTGCAAATATGAAGAATGCCCATGCCCTTGGAGAAATCCTGACAGCTCACCTCAGTGAGCTGGACTGATTTCTGGGCAAAGAGCAAACCCTGCAAGAAACCACGAACCTCATCGCTCACGTCAGGTCTTCATCAGAAAAAAGCAAAAGGATGTCCTTAGTAGAGTAGATAATTTGGGGAGATGGAGAACAAGTTCTCAGAAAAGGATGAGCTTCTGCCATTCCCAAATTCACGGCAATTCAACCCAGGTGAGCCGCGTGTCACCACAGCCGGAGTGGGGATGCGGACACCTCTTCAATGAGCGGTTCTGAATTACAGCACCAAGACTCAGGAGCCAAACGCATCTCCCTCTTGTGCCCGAAGAGCTGACCTCCATCTACACTCTGAACCAAACCGCAGCGAGCTCCTGCCAGCACAGCATTTTGGGGAAGATGTGGAGTTATAGCACTGTCAGCTCCTTGGCACCGTCTCTGGGAGTTTTAGTAAGATTCACTGAGGTGTCTCCTGCTTTGCAGGTGAACATCCCAGCCAGAGCCTCCAGGTTTGTGCTCTCTCCTTTCTGCGCTGTCCCAGTGGCAGATGCTCTGGACCTAGCCTGATGGCCCCAGCACCGACCGCAGGGCAGGAAACCTGCAGTCACACCTGTCCTCGGCCTCGTTTGAAGCCAGGATCCCAACCAAGGACCTGCTGGTCCATCTTACATGGAGGAGCCTGCGGGAGTTAGAAGATGAGATCCTCTTGGAGGAGAGAAGGGAAGTGGCGTCTCCCAGATCATGGGTGGGTTGTCTCGGAGCTTAGTTACAGCTTGAGAGGTGGCACCATCCACTTCCCCACCTGTACAGGAAAGCAAGACTGGCACATTTGTGACCTGACAATCCTCTGTCCCTGCAAATCCCACACCATTTTCGTTTCAAGATGAGCAGGACGTTTCCTGTCTGCCTCAATGACAGCGTTTTGTTTCTGAAGAAAGAAAAAGAGAAGACCTCAGTAGCTCTCCCACGCACCTGCAGTTCACACGGCTGCTCTCTTTAGCCAACGTGGTCAGGAGACACGTGCGAGCACCAGGAGAGGAAACGGATGGTCGGCTGCAGACAGACCCCATCTCACATCCAGCAGTGCCAGGGCAGGAGCTGGTCCCAGCGGTGCCGCTCCCTTCCAAGGAGCTACTGGAGCGATTCTTGGGAATGTCCTCGGTCCATGGGAGGGCAAATCCGCTCAGCCTGCTTGCACGGATCGCTGGGCTGTTCCGTTCCTCATCGGGGGTGAAAAGCAACCGCGGTGATGGCGTTTCAGTGACCAGCCCGCACTTGCTTCTCTGCAACGGCAGCCAGAGATGCAGCTGGGCAAGGCAGCAAGCCTGCCTAATCCCCAAAATCAACAGCATCTTGGAGGCTGTGCCATCCTGCGAGAGTAGAGCTGTCAAAACGAGTTTGCACCAACCAGGAGGGATTTTGACCATCAGGAGAAGATCCGTATGGAAATGATGCACCTGAGGTTCACTCCTTTAAAGATGATTTTTATTCTGATTTCTCTCTCGCTCCCTGTTACCTTCTGCCTGTTTAACAAATGAGGGAGCTGGAAAGAGAAAAGCAGCCAGCCCAGCGCCAGGGCAGAGGGTGCAGGCGTTGGCTGCGCGGCGAGAAGTCAAGCTCTCTTTGCCAAAGCAGCTGACGGCGAGAAGCGAAAGAAGCTGTTGCCATGGCCACACGCACCACCAAAAATCTCTCCAGCCCTCTGCACATTCCCAGCATGGAAGACGTTTGTGTGAGTCACGCGGTTCAGACCGAGACGGCAGTCTTCCGTTCAGAAATATCAAGATTTTAGGTCTTTTTTTTTTTCCCAGCCCTGATTTTAAGTTTTCAGCATTTCAACACTACCAACAGCGCATGGGCAAACTGAGGCAGTCTGCCAAACCTGGCGAGATGCCCGGGGCTCTCAGCCCAGAGCTGACACCCACACAACTGCCCTGACCAAGGACAACTGTGGTGGAGCTTCGGGAAGACTATCCATCACCTCCCGAGAGTGAAAAGTCACAGCTCACCGGCCCGGGGAGTCCCGTCCCAGCCACACAGAACTGCGTCCTCATGCCAATCTCAGCTTTCACCACAAAAAAACCTGCCCAAGCTGCAGAGCAAAGAAACGCATCCAATTTCTACTGGCCAGCAGGTCTTCATTTACCAAGAAAAAAAATTCAGCCTCACCAGCAGAGGATGGATGCACACGTCGATGGGCCGGGCTCGTCTCCAGCTCTGCTCCAGCAGCCCTGAATTTGGCTGAAGCACCAGCGGATGCCGCTGCTCCGTGCCCAGCGTTTCCTTTCCAGCTTGAAATAGCGACAACCACCCTCATTTATGCCCTGAACTTGTCTAGTTAGACTCAACTTTTCTGTGCTTTGCTGCCTCCAATTTAGAGGCATTGTCCAAATTTGAATGAAAAGGATTTATAGCCTATTTTAAGCCTCATCTCTAGAGGCATGAAAGAATTTCACTGGAAGGTGTTTAGATACGAAGCTGCTCAAAGACAGAATATACGACATATAAATTGGCAAAACAGATGCATTTTTAAAATACTTATAATTGAATAATGCAACATAAAACCAAACATAAATTATCCCCCAGTGAGAGCAAAACCACACAGGAAGATACTAGTGGAAATCCTTTTTTAAACCTATACTGTGTCCACGCACATAATATGTGCAAACACTTGGGCTGTCTTTAATCTGCTCTACTGATACCAGTGGGTTGCTCATCTCCGAGATGAGAAAACAGCTTGCGATACAAATAAAACTGATTATTTATTCATTTCCATACGGGTGCAGCTGTCGCATCTTTCTAAAGAAACTCAAGGAGGAGAATGCTTATTTTAACATTAAAGAGATACAGATACTTTTTATTCTCTGTGTGTGCTGCTGGTAGTGGCTGTGCAGTTAAAGATGCACATGGAATTGGTTGTCCGATCAGATGTATTTTACTACTCTTGGCTCCAAAGAAATCTCTGCAGCACCGTCTGCCTGGCTGGCTGCTCACAGCTCCTGCAGGAACCTGCTGAAGGAGGTGGTGGGGGTCATCATCTAGCTTCCCACTGGAAGGAGAATTATCCTACTGCCCCAACTTCTCCAGTGATAGCACCAAAAGACCAAAGAAAACACGGTCTTCAAAGACTGTTTGCCAAGCCTTATTTTCACCCTTTCAATCTCTAAGCTATTGCTTCTGGCTGTCTACCTCTACTCCTAATTTTACTCTCCCTGCTCCTTTTTCCTCTAGAAATTACCTGTTGGCTGCTACAGCTGATAACATGGCTACAGTTGATACGACAGAGCCCTTGATGACTGGTGGTCCTTAAGGGCCTTGCAATAATTTTAACAGCTAAAAGGTTGTCAGATTAAACAGCCTTAACTCTCTCCAAAGTGCAGGGCAACGTTGCAAAGCTCTGCTGAAACTACTGGCGTGGTCCAAGCAGAAGTGGCTGCATCTGAGCAGGCTGATGAATGTTTCCCAACAACTCTACAATCCTCGGATGGAAATAAATTGTCAGAGGATTTTCAAAAGCCGGCCCAATATAGCAGGAATATTGGCCTCTCGGATTCTAAACCATGAACACGGACAAATTTCACCCAATCCTGACAACACGGTGTCAATTAAATTAAGGCTCGGATGCATAAGGCTGAGACCTAAGCGCTCGGGTCTCAGCCGCTGGAGAAGGACTTCTCTGCATCACTGAGCATGGAAACGGTAGCAGGCGCGGGGGCAGCCTCCCCGCTCCCACCTGATGATTTTTTTCTCTCGCCAACTCACGCGGAGATGCTGGAGCCCAATCCCAAGCGCCGTCCCAGCCTGTCGCTTCCATTTGCTGTACCAAAGCCACTTCGCTAACATTAGGTAAAATCCAGAGATGACATTTCTAAGCAGCCGTCACTGCTGAAAGAGAGAACATGCCGGGAGACAGAACGAGGGCAGGCAACATCTTTTAACCCCTTTTGCAAGGCGGAGTGAGAGTGCCTGGAGCTCAGTGATGGGAGCCCAATGGGATCCAAAATGCTGCAGATAGAAACTTTCCTGGGTTAGACTGGTAAATAAAAACAGCTTGGGAAGAGATGAGGAGCCAAAGAGGCTGGGAAAGGATACGATCTCACTGCTTCAGGGTTTAAGCTAAATTTGGCTCCTGAGAGCTAGCAGGAGTCTGTTTCCAGCTGATCCCCGCAAAACAGGCTGCCCCGTCCCCTCCGGCACGTAGAGCACATCGGGCTGGAGGAATCACTGCTCCAAAATGGGCTTCGATCCTTGGACCTGTTTTGGGTATCCGAGGGTATGTGGCACCGAACTGTGCGGTGCAGGGATGCACCAGGCAGCTTAGGTGCCAGCAGCCAGGACTGTCACATGCCACTTGGGCTAATTTGACCTGTTTTCAGAGCAGCTAGTGCAAATCAGAGCAGCAGAGCTAAATCAGGCCAGGCAGAGAGCCACAGCCAGGACCACCCTGCTCCTGTACTCGAACCAACTAGAGAAATACCATTAAATGTAGCCTGTATGGATGAAATAACCTGACCCAAAGGTTGAGTTATCCAAAGGTCTCAAAGGAACCAACTGGGAAAGGAAATTCTAAGAGTTACCAGAATGAGAAGAAGCAATGGCAGGACTGACCCAGGACACCAGGACTCCGCACTGAAATCCTGACTCCTTTTGGATAAAAATCATCTCCCAGCTGCACTATGTGGATGGAGCGCTCATCACAGACATGTTGTGAGGGTGGCCAGGTACTACCTCGGTACCTTGTTCTCCTTGGAAGAGCCATACAAATTGCAAAGCCTTGTCCTCACTGGAAAAAAAAATCACAAAAATTTTGAACTACTGAAGTCCAGATCTCTCTAACCCTCCATTCTCGTGAGGACTCTGCTAGCTAATTCATGCACTTCTAATTTCATTGGAGAAGACACGTTGCTAGTCCCCTGACCTGCACTGAGAAATCTGGCAGCAAATGGACTGAGAGCTCAGGGACGGATTCGGGGGAGGCTGTCACATCTCATCTGCAAGACAGAGCATGGGCAAAAATTAGCAGGGCGGTTTAGGAGGACCCTTGAGGTGTCGTCATCTCACCAAGCCAGCGGCTGCTCTGCAATACCAGGTCATCGGCATTAAAGGGAAGAAAATACAAGGATGTCCACTTTAGAGACATAAATCCAAACGGGGAGCCCAAGCACCTCCAGTGGCAGAAGAAAGTGCTGGAAACCAAAGGGACACTGTCTCAGGTGGTTATTGCAAATATCTTGTTTGTATTCACTAAGGCAGAGCTTATTTTTCCACGATGGCTCTTTGGCTGATAGCCCTGCTGCTTTAATTAACAGAGGCATTCGTCAGGGCAAATCCGCGGTATCATGCGGCAATTACTTCTTCGGCAGGTTCCTTCTGTTTTTCCTTAGCGTCTGTCAAGCAGGATTTCCTTTACAGCCCTAAAAGAAGATGCATGGCAGAGGTGTGATTATTTTTAAATGTGTTAAAATTGGTGCTTTTCATCATTTTGAATATATGATGTTTATTTTTTAGGGCAGCTGCAGAAGGAAGCCACGGCACCGGTCGATGGCCAGCAGCCATCCCATCTCGTGCTGCCAGCCCTCCAGATTTCATGGCTACCTGCATCTACCCAGGCAAGACCTTGAGCAGGAACTGGTGCAGGAGATCGCGCAGGAAGGATTTTTGGCAACACAGAGCATAAAGTTTGCACACCGGGACTGCACCAGTCCCCTGGTGCGGTGATGGGAGTCACTATGCTGCAGGCAGTATGGTCCTCTGTAAGAGAATCGAAGTCCTCGTCCTTCTAAGATTTTAACCGCCTAAGGAAATGTTGCCAAATCCCTTTCTGTTCTGCCTGCCTTCATCGCCCTTGCTGCAAGTGGCTACCGAGTTCTTCGTTTCCCTAAGCTGGTGTTTATCGCTCAGCATGTAAAAGCTGCCGTGTCACATCCTAGCAGCACTTCAGCACAGATATTCACATTTGGGGCAGAAGGCTTCAAGATGAACATCGTATCTCAGTCAATAGGGGAAGGAAGTAAGGATAGACTATTAACAACTTACTGAGCAGTTATTAAAAATGGTATATAAACAAATCCAAGAATCCATCAAGTTTGCAGGTAGATTATTTTCTGACAAGGACAGAGGATTTATTAATGCTTACGTTGCTGGGAGCACCAACCATAAAGAGCACTCAGGCATGCAAACTCACTTTTGGCATCCAGGTTTATCCAGACGAGAAGCTTTCTGGGGACCTCAGAGAGTAAAAGGTTGAGATCTCGCTGAAAAAGTTCTTAAGGGGCTGGAGGAAATGAAAACAGCTCTCTGCCAGCAAGTCAGTCCTCAAATCCATTAGCTACAGGCGAAAACTCTTTTATGAAACGTTAGAAGAACTGGCAAGTCCATACCACAGTTCCTTAATCAGCATTTCATCTTCTGCTTTTCTCTGGGATGAGTACAGCTCATGGAGAAAAGCAATTTCCATTACATCAAACATCAGAGGAAAGGGTCAGGATATTACCTTGAACTCGGTCAAGCAAAGGGGAAACGCACTTACACCAAATATGCAACCCCATGGCTTTGTGGTGGGCGATCCCACGTACTTCAAAGCTTGGGTTGCCTGGAGACTCCTACTACCTAGTGATCTATTCAAACCTCTCCTGCTGTTCAGCTCGGAAAATTAAAATCGAGGGGGAACAAATGCTCCGAGCAAGAGGTTGTTAACACATTACTAGCAAATATGTGGTTGGGATGAATGCTCATTACCATAACCACCTCCCACAACCCACAGTAGGGGCTGGGAATTAAGGACCACCGTGTGTTGTAAATGAAGAAGTTCATATAAATTAGGCACAATTAAAAACAACAATAAACCTTCCTTTTAAAATTCCGATAAAACCAACCTAATCATTACCAGTGCTTTGAAACCAGTTTGCTTTGTCACCCGCATTCAGAAGAAAGAGGAAAACAAGCATTATTACAGAGAATTATCTAGCTTGGAGCTGCTGCATCCTCAGGGAAGTGCTCTTCTTGTTCTCTGCTTGCTCTCTTCTTCCACACCAAAAGATGGGGCTGCCCATTACTTTAGAGACTGGAGTAGGTTTCTACCACACTAGAAGTGAGCGGCCTGGGCTCCACCAGCCTGTGACACCAATGAGACGATTAGTCCCTTCCTATCAAAGTTGCAAGCTCTACACCCCTGCCCCAAACACCTTAAGCATTCAATGTCGTAACCCAAGACATTCACATTTCCCACGCGAACCTCAAAACTCCCAAAACTTGGGTTCAGGTAAGTGCCAAGGACTTTGCTGAACTCTTCTGATCTGAAAATATGATCTAGAAGCTTAAGAAGAGCGGCTTTGCCAGATGTCCGTCTTCCTGCTGCTGGGAAATTTGGGAATAGGTGAAAACAGCTTCTCCTGCAGCATTTCTGAGAGCTTACAAGATGTACAAATGCACATGTCAGAGGCCAGGGATGGTCTTCTGTTCTCCATGGCTCATTTTCTCTCCTGCTTATTTGCAATATGCCCTTAGGCTGGTTCCTTATGCTCTTTGTGCCAGTCTCCCCAGCTTTAGGAGGAGTGACGTACTCCTCACCTGCTTTCTCACATTTTCATTAATTGACTCGAGGCTTTAAACTCTGGATAGTGATGGCTTACAACTCCTGCTTTTTCTCCAGAAGTTTCTCATGCTCCCTAAAATCGCCTCCCCTTGCTTTCGCCCGGAAAAAAAGACATGCTTTGTCCTTTTTGGGTACTCGTGGTGACGTGGGACCGATTCCCGCGATACTAGACAACGGGAAAACAGTCTGCTGTTCTGAATCCAGCTACTCCAGCACCTTTCCGCTCATCGATTTGTGCACGAGATGAGCTTCCTCCTCCAAAATCACAGCAAGGAGCCAGACACTGCTGTTTAAATTAAAAAGGAGAGTGCTCTGTATTCGCAGCAGGGCAGGGAGATCTGTCACACTTTATTGCTAGCTACAGAGTTTGATTTCAAGAAAACTGAAGAGAAAGCATTCATCAGAAAGAGGAAGGGAGAGCAGGTACGGGCTCCTCAGTGAGACGCAGGCAGATATTGTGGGGAAAGAGGGCAGCAGGAGATGAATGTATTTGTGGCTGCCGCGCTGCACCACCGCCAGCCTGCTACTAAACTGACTTGGGAATAAGTAACCATCTTCTTTGATGGTTGCTTATTGAACCAACATCTTTGCTGATCGATCTCACAGCGCTCTGGGAGGCATCTGTGAGCTACACCGGACGTGTAAGAGCAAGCAGAGTCATTAAAATCTCTCTCCTGCTCCTCATCTCTTTCTCTGACCTTGCATCCAAGAGTTACTTTTCTCTTTATAACCTTCCTGTGTCCTTCACAGTTGCCTCCTTGATGTCCCAATGCCCTGTGAGGTCCCTCCTGCTCTATGGAACTGAAACGATATAGATTTTCCTCTTTTTTTCCCCCCTATCTATTTAATACCAAAGGGCCAAAGCCAAATTCATGACCTTGGTGACTACAGCTTGCCCCTTCCCTCCTGCATCTCAGGGTCTATCCATTTCTCAGGGTACCACATCAAGTTACAGTGACTCTAGGAGACACAACTGTCTTCACTGCATAAATCTCCATCCTCGAAGATACAGAAAAGCCGTCTGAACATGGTCCTGGGCGACGTGCTCTAGGTGAGCCTGTTTGAGCAGGGGGCTGGACTAGATGATCTCCAGAGGTCCCTGCCAACCTCAGCCGTTCTGTGACCCTGGCTCTGGGACTTCATCAGAAGAAGGCTGTATCTCGCAGCAAAGTGGACGTCAGCATAGAGTGCCACAAGAGCTAAGGAGAGCTGCCATAACATAAAATCACAGAACACAAACAGAAGGTGAAAACAGAAGGAAGCAAGCAGAGAAAATGCATGCATAAGCTCAGGTTCCCCCCCACACTTATTCCACTGTATGGAATAATTTGGGGACGTGAAGTATTCTCCTGCTATTTAAATAGGCACATGTCCACCACCACGCAAACCCTAAAAGCAGCATGACACGCAGCCCTGGGAAAACAATGTGGTATTTGCCGCTGCGCTGACTCCGGTGCCAAATCCCATCACGCCTCTTTTGTCCTCTAGCTGTTGTGACAGTCTGCGCTCAGCGTGGGGAGCGCTTTAGAGATGCACAGAGAGCTCTTGTGTGCATGGCCAAAGGCTTCGATACAGGGGGGCTGGCCCCCGTGCCTCTCTAGATGTTTTCAAGTTGTCCTGTGCGAGAAAAACATCTGATTGCACACATGGCGGTGTGCAGTGATGCTTCCTTCCCTCCCTTGCTTTGCATTTCCATTGCCCCAAAGTAACTCCTTCCTTCTGGTTACCAGCACCATCAGCTGCCTCCTAAGCTGAGGGATTTTGGAGAGGCAAGGCCACGGTAACATTTTGTCTACGAAAAAGACATTACAAAACAGCATATGGCACGCGAGCGAATTAAGCAGTGGTTTTAGGCAACAGCGGCAGAATATCGCAAGGGTGCTTGAGTTAATATTCAGCGCGCAAAGCCCTGGGAAGCCAGCGCTGCCTGCTCATTAGCAGCGCACACTCACACATCGCTGCACCTTGCCCAGGCCCTGCAGTGACAAGCATCTGGGTTTCAGCTTCTCGGGTAAACTAAGCAGCAAATTTGTCTATACGATGCTAAAAATATATCTCCAGACAGCAGACTCGGAGGGATTGGAGAGGAAGCGATCTAGCTGCGCAGAGCACTGCTTGCCCAGCAGGCAGCAGGTGGTGCTACGCACCAGAGCAGCAGAGAGAAAAATTCGGGCGATACCGCCCTGCCTTGCAAAACTGCTCTTATCGAGACATTTTCTAACTTGTAAACCTGAAGCTGGGCCTGCAACAGGCTCCTTGCAAGAATGGGAATAAAGCTCCAAAAACTTGGCTCTCTGCCCCAAAGCGCCTGCCACCCTCTGATTAGAAAAGTATCATCAGTCTGTGTACGAAACCTTCCTTCTCATTCACATTCTGCTACACTTCAATTTCTCTCCCATACTAGAAGAAAAATATTTCTAATTAAACCGATGACATTCGTAAGGTAGGGAAAAAGTGATAAACGCCCAGTGGAAAGCTCTGGTTCACCAGGGAACTCCAGCATGTGAGTTGTCCTGGCCAAGCAGGAGTAATGATCTTTCAGTATTACTCTTCAGCCAAGAGCTGCTCCTCCTCTTCCTCGCCAGAAACATCGCTTGGGAGGCCATGGATCTCTTTACAGTGGAGATATCAAAGCTCCTTCACGTGCTTTGGCTACAAAGGACCCACAAGCCTGAGGACTGCTGGCCTTTCAGCAGTAGGACACTGTCCAAACCAAACGCCACAGTCCTCCCCCGATCAGCAAGTGGCATTGCAAGGGACAAGCCAGCCAAACGGGTCCACAGACGCAAGGCTGGCCAAAGATCATTCCTTTCTAAACAAGTGGCTAAACTGAATGAGCTTTCTCAGCCGGCCATCGAGCCGGCGGAAAAGGACGTTACGCCGCTGGAAGTGGCTGCGGAGATCAAAGCTGGCCACTTGGGACGTAATGAAGCTGAGGGAAAGGATTAGTCACCAACGAAAGCCACAGGAGCTGGCGCTGGCAGCGAACCCAGCTAAATCGCTCAGAAAGGGCTAACGGCACACACCGCATACCCCGGGGAAGAGGAGAAAGCAAAACCCTGACTTCAAATGAGATGCTTTGCTTTACTCTAAGGGCAGAAAAAACCACTCGTGCTGTGTGAGACAGACGGACGGGCCAGAAGATGCTGGAGTCGGAAAGAAGAACATGCAGGTCAGGGGCAGGGAATTGTCTTTATTGAGATTATAACCCAATTTACGGCCCCTCCTGAGCCGTCTTCCCTATTCTGGTCTGCTCCCACCTCCAGGGCATGACCCACAAGCTAAGAAACACGGGTGAGAGAAAGCAGGCACCGAGGAGGTAAGGGAGGCTGCCAAGCGCACAGTTGGCTTTCCTGGTGTGGACCACGCTCCTGGGGGGATCTAAGGAAGTTTCTGAAAGGGAAACGGATAATTTAATTGCTGCATTAGAGGAGCTGTGGCTGTTGGGATGCAAGGTGCTCCACAGCTTAATCTCCTTGTGCCTTAGCCACTGAACAGAGGGCATCTGTAGCACTGGCAGCCTTCTGAAATCCCCGTTAAATATATTAAAACAGTCTTGAGGAAAGTCTGGCTCTCCAAACCTGACACTTTTAGTTTTTTGGGAATTAAAAGCAGATCAGAAACAGGAAAAGTCTCCCCTGTCCCAAGCCATGTCCTGCTCACGGCCGCGCAGAAGACAGCCAGGGAACCGGCTCAGGAGGACTTGAAGAGCTGCTAAAACCAAGCACGGGGTTTATTAAGCATCGAGACTGTGCTCACCGAGACACTCCAAGTTTGCAGAGGAAGCGCCTGTAAGCGCCCTACAGCAGCACATCAGCCCCTGAGCGCACAGAAAAGCTCAGCAGGATCTGCGTCTACTTGGGTGCATTTATTACCATCTGCGTGGGCTGGATGAGGAGTTTGCTGGGCGTTTTCATTTGTTTCCCTTAACTTGTATTCATGTGGATGACAATGCTGTCAGGGAATTGCAAAGCAGAGAATGAGGTTCTCCTGTCATCGCCTGTGCATTATTTAGAGCTCCTGAACATGATGATGCTGAAAGGGGTTGTTGGAAGCCTCTCGCCAAAGATCGAGCCAGATCTTCTTAACAACTCCTTCTTTACTCCGCTGCCGGAAACCTTTCCAAGATGAACGTGTGTGCAGACGGCTGCATTGGCGCCGCAGCCAAGTTTCCCCATCTTGCTCCAACACCAGTGCATCTTCCCACCTGCTCAGAGCGGAGATCGAATCCAAAACTCCTTTCCCTTGAGCAGGGAAAGAGCAGGAGCACTCAGGAGCACGACGCAAGCGTCGCTGTGCCCGGCACTCCAGCAACGGCAGCGAGGCCGTCTGCAGCGAGCGCGTCCCTCGGCGAAAACGGAGCTGAACCGCGGGCGGTCAAAGGAGGGATCGGTGGTTTGAGTAGTTTTTAACTCCTCGTGTATATTGGGGCTTTGCCAGCTGCTGCAGACACCTGATGGATAACCAAGTGGCTAGCGGTAGAAACAGCGTGATGTCGACACGGCGTAAATGCTGCGGAGAAGCATTCGGAAGTTCAGCAACGGTTGAGATGTCAACGGTGGAGATGGGGAAAGGTCTACTAATTACGTGCTACGGATACGCACACTTGCAGAAAGCGAGTTTTAGAACTTGCACAAGTAAGCGTTCTCGCTTAGCGCCATTTTTTCCCCCGTGACGCTACATGAGGTGAGGGAGGAGCAATTTTCATAGCAGGTCCCACCACGGCTCCAGCCCAAAGATGCATTAAATTAGAAGGCAATCACACAACTTTACATTAAACAGTGCCGTACCTACTCACTTAAGCTCAGTACAGAGGCAGCATATTTCACCACACGCTCACGCACAACGAAGGAATAGTACTGATTTTTCTAGTGATGATGCCGTAGGCCAGAAATATACAGCAAAGATTTAAAAATAAAATACATCCCACAGCCCGCCCTGTTTATCTCATCATCCAGGAAAGATTCAAAGACCCAACACAGCTTCAAGCCTTGCTCTTGATTAACTTACACCCCATCAGGGAACCTGAATCGCAAGACCATGTCACGACCAACCAGCTCTGCTTGAAAACTAAGTATTGAGATTTAGAAAAACTGGAAGAAAACCCGTATCTGTCACCAGACCAATACATCCAACGCAAGCCAGCTATGCTCCAGCCCACCTGGCCCCCAGCACGCTGTTACCAGCAGATATCCCAAAACGCACCCAAGCCAATCTCCTCCTCTTGGACCGAGTGGTACCGAAGGGCGCCCCAGCGCACACTCACCCGAGTGCACACTCAGTGGCCACCCGGCAACTCGTACGTGTGCGTCCAAGCCCCCGAAAAGCAAGCGGGCATGTTTTTCTTTCGCAAATAACATCCATGAGCAGCTCCAAAGAGAACAAACCCCACTCCTCAGCTCCGAAGGCGTACGCGGGGGGGTTTTTTAGCACACACAATGTGAAGATTTTACACAATTCAAGCATTCAACAGGACTAACGTGAAAGATTATTTTGCAATTATCCAAGCAATTTTCTCTCCTCATTGTCCCTGGACCATAAGGGGTTTTAAATGTGAGCAGAAGGATTTATTCATCACGATAATAATAAAAGGAAATACTAAATCAATGAATCTCTTTGCATGAAGCATAAAGCTCACACTGCTATTAAGCTTCGTAGCGTCCTGTCACATAAACCACACGCAGTTTGCCTACTTAAATACCATCTTCCTCTTTTATTTTTCTTCTAATTTATAAATCATCATCCTTTCGTTTGTCCTCTAAACATGCCCGGATTCAAACACCACGGTGTTGCGTCTTGTTAGTGGCTCCACGCCCGCGCTCTCTTTACGAGTGCACTTGGCGATTTATATTTAATATTGACTGCTGGCAACGCCCAGGGCAGAAAGTTATGCTGAGATGACAGAAGATTCAAAAAGAAAGAAAGAGAAAAAAAAAGTAGTGGAAGAAAATGACCTGCCAGGATGGAAGAATTAGCTCCTTAAAAGCCGTATCCCCTCTCTCTCCCGCTTTCTCAGGGCACGGCACGGCTTTGGCGCGTCCCTCTTTTGTTTTTATAAAAGATTCATCAGGTAAAGCGCAGAAAAAGCCACTACTTAGGTATTTATAAGGTGTCAACCATCCTCACAGCGTGACACTGAACAAAGAGCTTAAGTGAAGATTTTCAACACAGAACAGTCCCTAACTTTAAGTCCCAAGATAAATGGTAAGCTCCAAATATATAATTATTTTTTCAAGTGCTAAACACCCAGCACCATATGTAAAGATCCCATATCTTTACAATTTAGGCTCTCCCCAGGAGCTCCTGTATTTCCTAACCCCAAGGTCACAGAACGAATTTCGTCCCGACAGCAAATCATCCCACCTAAGCTCACACATCTGGAGCGATGTCGCCTGCCTCTGAACTAGTCATCGGCCTCCCTTTAAAGTCGGTGGAGAGAAAGAGGCATTTTCAGAACATAATTGATGGCATTCTCCTGTAAACACCTAAAATGGGTCGGATGAGTCACACCTTTAATCTCCCTGTTTCTCCCCACTGATGAAGAGTCCAGGTCAGGTACAGACATCTACAGTCACGTGGGATGAACGCTGTCCTAGATGTCTGAGCCGAGCTGAAAAGCTACAGAACAGTTACGGCCAACTATACACCCAATCCCCGGCAGAAGTCAGGCAATAGTATCCACGTCTTTCTTACCATGATTGGGACGCCAATGTCTGGCCATAAGAGATCCTCAGAGGGAAGCTTGGGAGAGTTCCACACTACCACCACTTTATTTAAGTAGGGGAGACCATTGAGCCTCTCCAGGGAGTTCATCAGCACTTCCTCCCGCTCGTAAGTTAACATCACTACTGTGAACTGTTCCCGGGGGACGTTGCCACCCAAAGCAGCCTGGAACTCCTTCCCAGAGCCACCTGCTCCTCCACCAATTGGTCGAAATCCAGTCCCAGACCCCAAAAATTTTGCTTCTGATGGTAAAACGGGATCGAAGGGAGTATAGGGGAAGAGGTGGAAAGGCCCAGGAGCCGAATTCCAATTCCTGTAGATGTCCATTGCAGTGAGGGTGAAGTTGCGGAGATATTTGGGAGATGCATAGGGTGGTTCTGTTTCCACAGGCCCCAAGTCCAGGTCACCGTTGTCTGCCATATTGGGGTCTGTACCAGCAGCTTTGCCGGACCGATGTGGAATCTCCACGGCAGCTTCTTCTCGGATAGGAGCAGCCGGGATTTGGATTCGAGTCCTTATGATAGCTAAGACTGTGCTGAACACGTTGTCGGAGGTGGAGAAGTAGGTCTCCCACAAGAAGCGGCCTTGCCTCCTCATGGCAAGGAGATCGTTGTCAGAAATGCTTCTCAGAAGAAAGTGCACTTCTGTGATACGTGGCTTTGGTATGATTAAGGCTGCCTCGTTCCACCGGATCACATCATTGTAGGGTAGCTGAACTTGCTCTCCAAGAATCACCGGGATGGCTCCAACTTCCAGAGCCTCAAACAGTCTCATGGCACACCCGGCGGAGATCACCAGGTGGGTGTCCCCTGGGGTGATTATCAGTGCAAAAGTAGATAGCTTCAGTAGCTCTAGTCTGTCATCCCTTTCTCCACACAGAGCCCACTCAGTGGGCAGACTTGCCTTAGGCTGGTTCTTACACGTGAACTCCACCAAAACAAAGTCCAGCTTGCTGTCCTGAACAGCCTTCAAGGTGGTGATGATCCGATCGTCATAGTCAGCTGGGGCATTGCCTTCTATTTCCTCTTCAAAGGAGCGAACCTCTTGCAAGCTAGATCTGAGGGACTCGATCTTCTCTCCCTGGAAACTGAACAGATATTTACGCTTGACTGGCACCTGGGGTGGGATTTCTAGGAAGTTGGGTTCCGACATAGCATGGACCAGAGGCGATACCACAATATCAAACCCTGGTCGATACTGCACATCATAAAAGGTGGACTGAGCAATCATGGCACGCCCTGTGCTGATGTTGTAAATAAAATTCTGAGTTTCCGATTTCCTTGATAAATTGATGATGAGATGGTTATGTCCATCAGTCCTCCAATATGGCAAAGAGTGCAACTGTTGCTCTAGTTCAGTAGGTTTTGGCATTACGGGCTCTTGCATTTCCCCCACTAAAATTATATACACACAAGCAATATTTGCATTTTCAGTAACATAAACATTAGTTCTGACAGTCGCCTCAAAGGCTTGTTTAATTAAAGGGTCTAAGGAACTACCAAAAGGGTAATCGTCGCTGTTGTAGACATAGACTGGAAAGCCAGACGTCAATGGGCATCGCGAGTAGTCAAAGCAATTGTGCAGCCTGCAGTTCCGGTTGGATTTTGGCAAAGGAAAGGTCGCATCGTCTTTGTCTGGCAGGAGCCGGATTGGCAAGGAGAGCTTTGGCTGGTTCTGGGCCATCAGTTCTTTGTAGGAATGCTCCGTCTGGCTGATGACGTTCTTCAGCTGCAGCAGGTCCTGCTTGGCATTTTCAATGCTCTTTTTGCAGGCCTCGATCTTCAAGTTCAGCTTGGCAATCTCGCTGTTGAGCTCCTGCCGCTTGGCCTCCAGCTGGAGCAGCTCCTCGCTGACCGACTCGCGGATGCGGCACAGGTCTTGCACATGCTTCACTTCGCATAGCTCGTTGCCGGTCCGAGGGCCAAAGATGCGCTTGCCAGCGTCGTCCGCGTCGTCAATGGTGGTTAAGTAGTAGTGGGCAATGAGGGGAAAGAAGACGAGGATAATAAAGAGGGTGAAACTAAGCCAGGTGAGCCGGATCCGACTGGACCATCTCAACACCCATGGCTGGCCTCCATTCCCCACTCCCCCATTCCGCAACATCGTATATCCAGTCATGAGTTCGAGAGTCGGCGCGCGCCCAATCACGTTGGATCAGTAGCCATACCAAAAGAGCTCTTATAGCGAGTCTCTAGAAAGAAACGTTATTGTGCCTGCTTATCGAGAAGCCAATAGAATGGAAATTTCATCTTCTTGTCCTGACGACGGCTTTGCGACAGTCTTTGCGTTGCCACTGCAACTTTTGATCCAGTTCGAATCAATCATGGAACTTCTCACCACCCCCAGCCCACCCTTGATCTGTGGGTAGCTGTTGCGAGAAGTGTCACAGCGTTGTCATGGTGATACAAAGTCTCAGCCGGCACAGGAGAAACACAATGGGATCAAGCCAAACTCTACCGCTGCTCTCGACATCCCGCATTACCATCCGATGAATATGCAGAGGCAACGGCCATGGTGGAAAACGAGCCAGGAGAGACTCGTGCGAATGTCAGTCTCCCGCATCACTGCAGCACTGCTGATGCTCTGCCATTCCTACGAGAGAAAAATCGTATATTCAGACAATGCAAAAAAAAAAAATCACCCCTTAGCAACCTAAGGCTGCTAGTTTTTTAAAAGCAACTGTCGTTTTTACCAAAGAGCAACATTTGTACATGTCTAACACCTCCCGGGTTCGTATCGGTAAACCTGAGAAAGCGATGGGATTCATTAGACACGGCCACGCAGCTTTCTCTGGGCACTTCTGCTTCTCATCAGCGTTACACGCTTCAGCGTCTAGACTAGAAAATCGCAGCCCCTGGATCTGGTTTCCTATTGCTACCCCTGTCTCGCTGTGAAACTTCGGACAAGCTGCTTAACACGGGCATGCCCCCATCTCCCCCTGCCCAAAACGGCGATGGGAACGCACACCTGCTTTCTTTACCTGCCTTTCCATGGCATGTTGTGACCATGGGACACAGCAGAGCTGCAAATTTCTGCCGCGTGTCTGAATGCAATCGCTCTTGTTCCGGTCCAGCAACTAGAGCTGATGAGGAATTTTTAGATGAAGTGTTTTGTTTTCGTTTCCTGCTGGAAAATCTTGATTCGTTGTAATAAAAAGTTGCAAGAGGATGCGCTCGTGGCGGTTACAGTTACCCCAGCAGGCTGCTTGCATACAAGATGGTTTTTCTGGCCAAAACTGGAGAAAGTGGGCTGGTCTAAATTGGGATACTGGAGTTAGTATCTGCGTGGTACTGCATCAGCTTGCTTAAATGTGCCTTTTTCACTCGCAAAACCCTGCTGCTGCACTGAGTTAACAGACAGCCGGTAGCACAGGCATAAAAACCAAGGACACGGCAAATTTAGCTTTGACTCTTAGGTCTATGCCAGCAAACTAGAGATTTGAACCTAGGCCAGATGCACATGTTGGCCACCAGAACAGTCTCCCTCCCTTTTACCAACCTCCTTCAAGGTACATAAGCTTCTGGGATATCCGCTCGGCTGGGCTTACTGTCAACTCTTATCCAGCCGCACGAGAAGTGTGACCTGATGGCGATTTCCTCTTTAATTTTTAATTAGGGAGTCATCTATACCGGTGACAGCCATCTTTTCACTAAATCTATTTAACGCTCCTCTCATCTGCTCATGGAGAACTAGCAGAAAGGAGGCAAGGGAGCGAATCGCAGCTAAACCAGAGAAAACTGGCCAAAGCAAAACAGAAATTCACTTTAAAGGAGCAGAGAGAAGCCGGGAATAATTTTCAGCGTAGTAGACACGTGTGCACCAGAAAATAAACAGAAGATTTAATTTTAACCAAGAAAAATATAATTAAAGGGGAAACAACACGTGCACTGATAACACGACCAATTCCTAGGCCGATTTCATTACAAGGCATTTTGTTGTTGGTAAATTAATGCCCCATGACTAAATGGGAATCCTCCCCCAGCCTGGAGCGGCGTAGCAGTACAAACACCAGAAATTAAGGCACCTTGTAAATTCATAACGCTGCCCAGCAAACGGCACTGGCGTAAATCTCAGAAAGTGGGGAGAACAAAAAGGCTAAAAAGTCAGGAAAAGGCTAAACCAGCTTTCTCAGATCTCGGTAGCTCGTTTGGGCAGATGGGGGAGGCCACGGCTCTCCCGGCTGAGCGTTTTAATGGGATTTTCTGTACACCCGCTTCTGCGTGCCCGGGCTGCGAGAGGCAGGCGATGACTGCAAATCCCCGGCTCCTGAGCAAGAAAATTTTTTTTTTTTGCATTTTTTATGCTCTCCCCAGGAAATAAAGTCCATGTACCAGTTGGTCAGTCCCTGCGATTTTGACCCCGTCTCATAGGGGCTGCAAAGGGCCCAGAATTGCTACCAGTTTTCTGCAAACAGCTGGCGAGGAGATGAGTTGCTCTGTTAACGCTTTTCCTGGGGGAAATGCCAAAGCGCATGCTCACTCGAACACCGGTGAATCTGAAAACAGCTTAACTTCAAGGCATGCAAGGGAAAACAAGCTCTGCTGGTTCTTTGGGGGTGCCATGGGGTAAACGAGGTCAAACACTGCGAGGTGCTGAGCCAACATGGTAACGAGGGATCAAAAATGGGCCAGGAAAGGAAAGGGAGGTGAGGGCACACGGGCTGCCTCGCACTGGCCAGAGAAAACTGTTTAGCCTGCATCTAAATCTTGTTCCATTTTAGCTGCTTTACCCATTTGCAAGTCCAAAACAGTGCTGAAAAGGCAAACTGGCCTCCCTAAAATGGCAACGAGGGGTTCTTGAAAGGCTAAACCCAGGCTATCACCCTGCACACGATCCTCTGCAGCTGCTCCGCCATCTAATCCTTCCAGTGGCTCCTCTGGTCCTTCCACTTCAGCTGACGCAAGACAAACTTTATCCTCCTGACCTAAAAACGTGGGCCATGAACTAAAAAAAAAATCCATACGCCCCGAAACGTGAGGCTGACAAACTAGCCCTGCTGCTAGCTCGGAAGCGACCACACAGCAGAGCCTAGCAGAGGCTGGCGAGGGATTGGAAATGCATCACGCATGCCTTGGGATCAGTTACAATATCGACTGTCAGAATGAAATATGTGCTGGTGATAAAGCACTTTAGACACACTTCCAGACTTTTTTGTTACTAGGACTTTATTCTTCATCAACGAGATAGAGCCTGTGGTTGTAACACGTTGTTATTAGGACTTAAAACACCAAACCAACCCCAAACTGCAGTTTTACCAGCGCAGTATTTAAGAGCAATAAGCAGCCCTGGGGTAAAAGGCTGCTGATTTCCATAGTTCCCAAAAAGAAATCTGGGAGGAGGATGGCTGCGTTAGTTGCTGGGCTGTCTGGCCAACCCATTCGTCCCACTCCCAAGTGCTACCTAGTCCTTTCAACCAACAGAGCCCCACGCAGAGAAACTCCTGTTGACGTTGCAACGTAACGTTGCTGCCTGCTAGACCTAATTACACACCAGAAGAGAGGCAGGAGCAGCTCTTGGGAAATCAGAAGCTTAATAATTACCACCGCCTCTTCCCAAATGCCAATCTGACCGACTTCTTTGGCAGGACGGGCTTGCAGAGTGCAGTTTTCCTCAAGCAGCACAGGGCTACGAGACTAAATTGCTGTCCAGGCACAGTGCCGCATTGGAGTTCACATCCAGGGATATTTTCCCAGCTTTCCTCACCTCTGCAGCGAGGGCTCCCCATGACAAGGGGGTTATGGGCATAGCTGAGGTTCTCCCTTGTTTTGCATTTCTAGCTAAAAGAGCCAGGCTGGTCTGACGCGTGGGTGCTCGGGAGGCTGTTGCCACCACGGGTCTGCAACTGTTGTCACCATGGTCCTTCGAAGCCGTCCTCCCCCTCCTGCCTCGCCAACCGATAGGTCTGCAGTGTCACTGCCACAACGTTGTCACCACAAAACCCCCTAATTTTCCCCTCTGCTGGCCGTGGCGGGGGGGATGACCCAACATACCCACCTGTGTCACGCAGGCTCTCCCTCCTGCTGAACGGCGAAGGCTGTCGGCAAGTGTGTTAGTGGCTCCTTTGCTTTATCTGTCCCGTCTTGGATAGACAGTTCCTATTGCCAAGTCTCTTTTTCACCAGCGCTAAAAATAAAATCACATAAAAATCATCTTTTTTTAAAAAAAAGCAGCAGAAAAAGTGTAAATCTTCATGTTTTGGCTAAATAAAACACAACATTTTTCCCCCCTTCCTCGGTGCCAATGAAGAACAGTGTTTTTAAGCGAAACGGAAAAGAAATGAACACAAAACAGCCCTTCGGCAATGACAACTCCCTCCATCCTAATGCTCTCAAAGAAAAGGATTACACCCCGAATCTCTGATCACTTTGGGAACAGGAGCACTTGGAGGATTTTCTCTTTGCAGTTGAACAGGGAGAATAAATCTATTAGGTGCGTGCTTTAAGGTATGGTTGACAGCAGATCTTTAAAAGAAGCAGATGAAAAACTCCCTCTGAAATGCTTTGAGTGCTACAGCCGGCGGGATCATCGCTGGGGATTTGCACCCTCTCGAAAGCTTGCAGGTACCAAAAAATCCTCCCAGGCTAAGATCAACACTGCTACAACAGGTAAAAGGTCTGGTAATCTGTAAATTCAGGGGATAAACCGCATCCCCTTCTTTGAAAAGCTTTCATCCAAACCAGGAAACGTTTACGATGCCTGGAGCTCCATGAAAGCCAAGCCTGACATTTTACTACTCCACCTAAAAGATCATTCCCAGAAGGGAATCCAGGCTATCGTCCACCGGGACAGGGTGGCCACGGCTCCTGGACGCTTCACCAGGTCGTCGCGTGCCCTTTGCAGGCAGCAGAGCTCCTGCATGCAGAAAAGAGGCCCTGCAGCTCGTCTGGAGAGGAGAAAGTGTTATGGAGACAAATCCCATTTGAACAGAAGATGCAGGAACTTCCAAGAGCTTTTCTTTCTCTCCTTTGCAGAGCCTCCATCAGTCTGATATGCGAGAACAGGACAGACCCTGGGATCAGAGGGGTGGTTTGGAAGTGGGATTTGAAGCCAAGGCCTCTGAAAACCCCTTTCCACCCCGTGTTCGTGGTGGCGAAGGGCACTCAGTGCCGTAGTCGCTGCTGCCCTTCAAGGAGGGCAGCCCTCGATGTGAGCTTTCCACCCCTGAGCTGCTCGGTGCCAGGACCTGCAGACTGTCTGGGCACGAAACAAGTGGATGGGTCTGCTGCAGCTGCTGGAAGGCTCCTTACAATCAGCATTAATTCTCTGCTGCTGCTGGTGGAGCCCCAGCAGGCAAGTTCAGCATCGAACCCTTCTCAGAAGCAGTTCCCACTTCTAAAGACGCAAGACAACGAAACCAGGAGGAGAAGAGCATCAGCAGGTGTACAGCCGATCTTTCGTTCACAGCTAAAAGGGATAAATTAGGTGTGGGAGGAGGGGAGGGTTCACTTTGCTTTTACCTTGCGGTGATTAATGAACAAGAAGTGTCTGGAGGTAAAACCACAGCGAAGAGCCAGGCGCTTTGAGCCGTACAAGGGAAGCACGCAGAGGTCAACCCTGGGCAGGAGGAGCAGGCTGCCTTTCCAAACACTGACACTGCGAGACAGCTCAAGCTCTTGGTATGCGTTGTGGTTTTCAGCCCTCGACAGCTCAGGCACGTTATTTTCCCCCAGGCAAAAATACAAACCTTGCTCACCTCCCTAAAACACCCATCATCACACCTCCTTGGCAGCAGACAACCACATGCCAAGATTCAGGCTCCCACTCTCTAATAAATGCTTCGGGTCGTAATTAAGCTCAAATTTACCATGTCTTTGCCCCAGAGATGTTGAAAAGCTCGTTCTTCTAAATTTGTCAGCACTGCACAGCCAACGCACCGGGCCTAACACAAGAAAAGCTTCTTCACTGTGATGGTAACAGAGCGCTGGACCAGGTTGCCCAGAGAGGCTGTGGAGTCTCCATCCTTCAAGATACTCAAAAGCCATCTGGACACGATCTTGGGCAAAGTGCTCTGGGTGACCCTGCTTGAGCAGGGAGGTTGGACTAGATGATCCCTGCCAACCCCAACCATTCTGTGATGCTGTAACCATCTCCAAACGTCCCCCCTTCTCCATTCTAGCTCTTCCCCCCTCTCCCTGTCCTCCCAGTTACGTGTGCGTTCAACAGCAGGCTTTCTCCTCCGCTCAACAACGCCTTTGATCCAAGGAGTAGGGAGCGTCCCACAGCCTCAATGGCAAGCTAACGGCCTTCTGCGCTTTTTGGAGAATGCTTCATCACCACTTAAGAGGAGGCAGCTCCATCCCAGACAGCCCAATCGATCATGCCAAATCACTGTGTTACCTGATGCATCGTAATCACTCATATTTATATAGCAGGTGGATCCTTATCCGACACAGTTCATTACGAAGTGGGCTGGAAATTCAAACATGCAAAGAGAACTATGCCAGGACTCGATTTATTTGGACTAGAGTCAAATAGGGACCTACGAGTAAAAGCCCTTCTCATTACCATGCTCTCGAGTTGCACAGTCCCAATTAGGCGAGGGACATTAAATGAATTTCTGCTGCGCTCACAGGCATGCAATGCTGTGGTCCAACGAACCTGGCATCTTCACCACTTGCAAAAGTTTCAGGAGAAAGATATTGCCCAATAACCGTGCCTCTGCTGGGCTTGCTTAAAAGCTGTCCCCACTTTGACCATATAAGTGTGCCAAACCCACTATTTCTGTGCGAGTGTGGTTAGACTCATAGCACTTCTGCATGGGTGGTCTTTGGACCATGTACTTTAGAGTAGATTGGCCTCATACGGGCATAACTGCTTCTGGCGAAATCACATCTCCAACAAAAACTAAGCCTTGAACAAGAACCAGGTGGAGAACAGGCCCTTCTGTCCCCATCCTGTGGCAGAATCACAGAGTCGCTGGGGTTGTCAGGGACCTCTGGAGATCATCTGGGCCAACCCACTGCCCAAGCAGGGTCACCTACAAGAGGTTGCCCAGGACCCTATCCACACGGCTTTCAAATGTCTCCAAGGATGGAGACTCCACAAGCTCTCTGGCCATCCTGTTCCAGTGCTCCGTCTCCCTCACCGGAAATGCTTTTCCCTCACTTTCAGAGGGAACTTCCTGTGTTTCAATTTGTGCCCTTTGCCTCTCGTCCTATCACTGGGCAGCACCAAAAAGAGTCTGGTCCCATCCTCTTTACACCCTCCCTTCAGATATTTATACACGTTCATAAGATCCTTCCCTTCTCCAGGCTGAGCAATCCTGGCGCTCTCAGCCTTTCCTCAGACGAGAGATGCTCCAGGCCCCTAAATCATCTTAGTGGCCCATCATTGGACTCGCTCCAGTAGCTCCATGTCTCTCTTGTATTGGGGAGTCCAGAACTGGACACAGCACTCCCAGGGTGGCCTCCCAACGCCCTGAGCAGAGGAGGAGGACCCCCAGGTCCTTCTCTGCCAAGCTGCTCTCCAGCCAGTCAGTCCTCAGCCTGAACTGGTGCCTGGGGTTACTCCTCCCCAGTGGCAGGACTTTGCCTTTATTGAACTTCATGAGGTTCCTCTCCACCCATTTCTCCAGCCTGTCGAGGTCCCTCTGAATGGCAGCACAGCCCTCTGGTGTATCAGCCACTCCTCCCAGTTGTGTATCACCAGCAAACTTGCTGAGGGACCTCTGTCCCTTCATCCAGGTCATTAATGAAGATGCTAAATAGTACTGGCCCCAATATCAACCCCTGGGGGACACCACTAGTGACTAGTTTCCAGCTGGACTTCGTTCCACTGATCACAACCCTGAGCCTGACAGTTAAGCAGTCACTGAGGCGGACTGAAAACTGGCTGACCCAGCCCATACTTCAGCAGCTTGTCTTTGAGGATGCCATGGGAGACAGTGTCAAAAGCTGTAGTAGAGTCAAGGCAAACAACATCCACTGCTCTCCCCTCATCCACCGACCCAGTCGTCTCCTCACAGAAGGCTTTTGGGTTGTTTGATAGAAGGATGGTTAAGCTTAAGGTCAGCCATGGAACAAAAACAAACCTAGACTATTCTGTCCTTTTCTAACCTCTTGAGAAAACTTCACGGTGCCTTGCTCGCTCCTCACCTATCACGCAAACGCTCGCAGCTGCATTGCTCTTTCAGTATCGTATCACACAGCGTTTTCCTCCTGTTTCTTTTCTGGAGCCCTCAGGAGCTCCTTTTACTCATCAACCTGCCACTGTGTCACCTTATGCCTTTCCTAAAGACCCACCTCTACTACGGGGTCAGTGGTAACGAAGGCATGCTGAACGGGCATGTGTTGCCGTCCTCTTTCCCATCTGTTTAACCTGTAAGCTCCCCAGGGCACAGTCCACCCGTAAGACATTTAGGGAGCACCATGAAGGGCATCTACAGATCTCCCTCCTGTGCGAGGTATCCACGTGCTGCAGAAAGCTACACAGCCTGCAGCTTCCTCGCTAAAGCGCTGCTGCGCCAGACAAATTCCCCACCTGAAAACAAGGAACACCACTGAGACAGACCTTTCTGCAAAGATCTCTGCCAGCTAAAGCAATGCCAAGATGGCCTAAGTAAATAAATGAAATCTAATTACTGCAGTCACTCAAAGCGCAGAGGAACTTGGCAGGGTGACTCCAGCTGTGAGAGCCCAGCTTAACGGACAGGACATCTGCGGTCCAGAGGGCTGGCGAAAGTCTGGGCAAGAAAGCGCTTATGCTGTACAGGTCACAAAGTGGAGACTTGGAAGTGGCCCAATACGTCCGTTAAAGATGCGCAGACAGAATGAAACACGGTGCCTGCAGCTTGTGGGTGTGCTTAACATATAGTTATTAACCAGCAGAAAAGCCTATGATAGAAGATAAGCACCAGCAGAACGCAAGATAATTAAATTTCTACAAAGTGAAGCCGTAGCTTGGATTTGAAATGCTGAATAATTTGATGCGCGCTCTGCGCTGTTTTGCCAGTGATGCCCCGTGCTTCGCTTGATAGATGTTGTAAAGAAACATAAATGACAAAGCGAGTCACAGGTCAAGCTGTGTGGCTGGAGAAGACCAACAACACCCAGTCGCTGCAAAAGGCAGGATCAGAGACAGGCTCAGGAGCAGCCGGCTGTGGACAACATTGGGCAGCAGCACCCTGAAACGCCAGTAACATGTCAGTGACCCCAGAGTGCCAAAAACGCTCCCTGGGAGAGGTGGCAACCTCCGGGTAACGCTGGTCCTCTTGGCTCTGCAGGGACACGTAGGCCTTCAGGAGCAGTTCGGAGGCCCCAACTCTCCTGTGCACTCAGCATAGAGACTGCTCCTATCATAAAGGATACGTAGAAAGACAAAGAAAACACAGCGCAGGAGATGTACTAATAACAGATTTTTGTGGACAAGTTATGAAAGACTAACTTAGGCCTTCGTTAAGCAGAACGGTGCAAGAGAGGTGTCGGGGAGGAGAAGTAAGAGGATATGGGCCCAAGCAAGGAAGGAATTAACTTTTCACCTGCACAAACTAGACTCAGTCACCAAACAAGGTTACCATAGGCCACAGGTTATAAAAGTTAAGCTGGTTAGATTGAGCATTGATTAGGCTGAGCATTAGATTAGCATGAGGCCCGTGCTCAGGTTCCCACTGGGACTTCTCCTTCCCCACAGGTTAACGGCTGCTGTTCAGGCAAGACGTAGCCCCGACAGACTGGCCACCAATTAGGCTTCTTAACATCTGAAACTCAACAGAAAGAGAAGAAACTTAATAGCAAAATTCATAAGTTCAATAAAATTTTAATACGCACAATTTCTCCCACTCAATATTTTTATTACATTATTTTACCACTAGTTCAGCTCATGTCTGGGGCTCAGCAGGTACCAGCAGCCCCACCGTGCTCCGGGAAGCCTAAGTGTGATCCCATATTTGCACTTTTTCTGTTCCCTCGTGCTGTGCAGTATATTCCTCACCTAACTACTGCTCTGCACCCCTGCAAGGGAAACCTTGCTTTGGGATCCAGCAAAACGGAAGGTGATTCTGCAAACTCTCAAGGCTGCCAACTCACAGACGTTTGGGACAGTAAGGCAGGCTTGTTTAATGGCTGCAAACTTAATGAGCAAACACAGCACTTCTTCTGACCTCAAAAATTAGTTTTTCGGCTAAAAGAAAGGAGGTCTTAAAATAAAAAAAGCATGACAAAATCCTTCAGCCAATGGCCCTGCAGCATGGAGGCTGCTCCTCAGCATCCCTGAGCAGATGTGCTGCACTCAAAATGTCTTTGTCTATTAAAACTGTGTCAGCTTCAGAGACTCCAAAACTCCCTGTGGCATAAACAGAATTTCTAATGAACAGCTGCAGGATACAGTAGTAGCCACCTAAAACGCAGCTGCTGAGATCTTTTTCCCTGCCTGGCTCCCACCACCTTTTCTGCATCCCACTGTCTCCAGTTCGGGCTCTCCCATCCGCCCTCTGCCACAACCCACCTCCTCTCTGCCCGCGGCAGCTTGTGCAGATCAAGGCCACCAGCCTGTTATCCAGCTCCTCCACGTCCCTCCTGAGTTGGAGCCTGGCCTCCATGTGACTCACCTCCAGCCTCCCGAGCAATCCCCACGGAAAGACTCGGCCCAGGTAAGTTGAGACCCACCAACAGAGCTTTTAGCTCCAACATCGCCTTAACAAGCCAAGGCACCAAAGCCTGACTGCTCATGTGAGTTTTATTAAAAATCATCTACCTTTGAAACCAAAGCCTGTCAATCACGTAGCCTGGTCCAAAGGCATCTCCCAGCTGCTCTCCCAAACCTAATGCTGCCCCGTTAGCTAGCTGAAGAAACAACGGGAATGATGACTAATTTAGTCTAGCACTTGAAATGGTTCCTGCAATGCCCAGCATTGTACTCATACACAGAAAAATATGATTTGTTGTCTCAATGTAGCCCCCAACAAGTGCTTCTGGGAACAACAGCACAAACGAAGCCTGAATTCTTACTGTCTGATACCTTCAAGCGAGTCTCCAACACCCTGTAACGGATGGCTGCAACACGCACACCGCAGAGCAGCATCACTCTCCTGTTTTCAGGATACTTGTAGGGAGTTAATGCCTTGGTGAACTCCCAATTTGAGTGAATTCAGCTGACAGGTTCAAAAGTCACTGGAATACTAACAGATGGGACTAGATCCAAAGTCCCATTTTATTAGAACACTCTAACAATATTAAACAACGTGTAATGCTTAGCAAAAGTGCTTTTTTACAGAAATTCCTATTAATTGGTATCAAATATGCAGGCTAGTTAAATATCTTGTGGCTTTGGGACAATTTGTCTGATGCAATCATATTGTGTCCAAATAGCTTTACCTAGTCATCTACTGCGACGAGTGTAAGACCGATCCTAGCAACGAGCAGCCTAAAACAGCCAAGTTTGTGCCGAGTTAATGGCTTAAGAGCTTCTCTGAATTGGCAGGACGACGTGCAGGACTGATCTTATTCATAACTGACAGGGCTCTCAACAGTTAACATTGCTAATACCCCTTTGGGGGCCAGAGGTAGAAAAACCCAGAGAAACCATCCACCACGCATATTGTGGATACGCGCCCAAGTAATCCTAAATATGCACAGTCCCACCTGCCAGCTCAGAACAGAAGGTGAGGAGAATCCAAATGTAAACACAGGGGTGTGTTTGGGAAGGCTGAACCTACTTTGGCTAGGATGCGCCAGGCTTAAAAATACTCCAGGCAGAAATCTCCAACGCACAACAGCTATTTCTGCTGCATAAGTGGGGCCAAGTATCCTCAGAGCATCTCAGAAACGGGCTGGGAGACGCTCTGCCAGCAGAAGGCCAGTGCAGAGGAAGCAGCTGCTTCCAATGCAAGCTGCCAGCATCCTGGCCGCCATCCATGGTCCAAAGACCAAAATGGTCCAAAGACCATTTCCAACTCATCCTATCTTTGGCAAACATTCATGTGATAGATGCTGAGAGATCCTAATGAACAAGGAATGTCCCTCTGGGTTACTTCCAACAGTTATTCCAGTTATCCCTATTTTACGGGGGCAGGAGGAGACCAAAGCATGTGGAGACCAAGCGATTTGTCTGAGGTTCCCTGGCCCATCAGATACAGGGCTGGAAACGCAACACCTCCCTGCCTCCCGTCAATCCCAGACCTCCGAAGTCAGTGGCTGTCTGCATCCCTTTTTCTGTCCATCCTTCGTGAGGAGGGCATCCGTAGAAAGGCCTCAGGAGGGTCCCAGTGGCGCCTAGCACTACAGCAGGCACCTCCCACAGCGCAAAGGCCTCCCAAGGCACCACGGCACCGAGGACGTCACCCCTGCCACATCCGATGTCCCCTCGCTGGCACTGAGACGCCCTGGTCCTGAGGACTGTGCAGCTCATGGAAAGATAAGGGCAAGATGATGATAGACGAATGCCTTTACGTACAAACCTCAGCATGTTTTTCCCTTGGCAGTTTGGCTTTTGCTGGCCATGAGAAGCCAGCGATCAACAGGCAGGGAAAGCATCACCATTGCCGCTTAACAGTGTAACCAGTTGGCTAGCGTGGGAGTTAACTATTGCCATCCGCTGGACAAAATCAGAGCTGCTCATGTCCAGACTAAATATCTGATACCCAGCCAAAAAAAGGAGACGTTCCCAGAGCTTGGGAAAGCTCTCTGCGAACACAAGCTTTGAAGGGCTCCATAACACAGCCACTATCTCCACAAAAGGGCCCAAGCCACTGTGAAGGTGCCACGCAGACAGACTCGAAGGCATCAGCTTCAACAAGAGTCATTAAGACAGCCATAAAAATTGCAACGCGATTTGACCACTGTGTAGGATCCAACAAAAATAATAAAAAAGCACAAGGATGGCTACATCAGATCAAACCAACAATCCATCTAGTCCAACTCCTTACTCCTGAGTGCCCATTTCCAGCTGTTTTGGTGCAAAAGACTCATAAATCATAATCACGGAGCAGCTTGTTCAGAACAAATAAGCAAATAAGAGTTGCATGAGCTCTTGAAGAGTAAAAGCTTCCCACCAAAATACTTTTGTAAAGCAATCAGTCACGAACAGTGTTATCTATATAAAGGTCAGAACTGCTGAAATAAATAAATAATAATAATAACAAAATCATATCAAGCACTTGGCTTCCTGACTTCTTGCAGCAGTGAGTTCCACAGCTGAACTTTACAAGCTACTTCACCAGCTTCAAGTCCATAACCTCCTAACTCAGTACGTGCCCTCTTCCTCCAGGACAGCACTACATACTGACGCAGCGATTAGGACAACGGGATTCTGACCCGACTTGCTACAGACCCAGAGGAACAGCAGTGAGAAAGCCAGGTGAGCAAGAATGGCCCTCTTACCTTCTCAAAACTGTCTGAGGTCCCGTCACGGGCTCACCTCCTCCTTGAACTAGGAAGAACTAATCTTTTGAATCCTTGCGACCACCAGTGTTGGCAGAGAAGTAAAAACACCTACTGCCAATAGACAATTTCAGCATAAATTTGCACTTTCGCTGTTGTCTCATCATTCCTGATGGATATTCTGGATCTCCAATGCACTCCTTTTGTAGAGAAGCCCTCCTTGTCTTCTATCCAAGGTCTTCTGTAACATCTATGTTCTGTTTCTGTTCCAGTCATTTCCCAAATTTGTGCTGGGTTTCTCTTTTTTTTTTTTTTAATTGCTCCCAATATGTCACTCCATATTACTCAACAGCAGATTTATTTAAACGTGTCAATGCTGTTGCCTAGCAGATCTGAATGTGCTTTACAATTTAAGCTCGCTTCAGAATCACGTGTTCCCCTTCCCAATGCTCCCCAGCACGTTTGGACCATCAGGAAGTCTAGATAAAGAAAAAATGAACCCCACTCTAGGGTCAGTCCATTGGCCTGCCTAAGAAAGCTTCACTAGAGATCTTAAAAAAAAATAAAAATAAAAAAATCAAACTAGGAAAACAGGAAATGTGCCAAAAAGCCCACCCAATTTTTCTATTCACTCAGGAAACAATATCAGATGCTATTTGTCTTCCATTTTCTACCTTGTACCCAAGAGCTTAAATAGGAGCCCATCAAGTAAATGATCAAGAGCTTTGAAAGAGTCTTAATACGGAGCTAATATCAGCTTTCCCCGAGCAGCAAGCTAATTTTATGTAATAGCTTTCCAGCACTACATAAAAGGCCTGGAACACCCAGGTGAGAGCATGTTCTGACCTTTGAAATTAGACCTGGGTCTTTGCTGAGAAAAAGGAGATAATGGGCTACTACACCACATGCACAGTGTTTTCTTCTTGGGCTTTTCAAGCTCTCCAACCAGTAATGGTGTAGGCTTAGTCACTGCCCCCCAGACTCCCACTCACCCACTCCCAGCCGCGAAACTGGAGCACCTAATGCTCCGCGCAGCATCAGCGAGCTCCGTGCACAGGCTCACAACGAGACAGCCGCCATCCACAAACGCCTATGAAAAAGACTAAACAAAACAGAGAAAATGTCATCCTTCCGCATTGCACAGAAGCAGAATGCCACCGACCTGCCCGAGAGCACACCGAAGCCTGCGGCACAGCACTACCAGGCACCAGGTCTTCAGCACATTTGTGCAGGGCTCAAATTGAGGGACATCTCTATGGGCTTGTCTCCACTGCAGTCATCCACTAGAGGTGTATCTCATGTTACACCTAAGTTGATCTGCATCCTCTGATCAAAAAAACTTCCAGCTCAAGCCTAACTGATGCCCAGGCCAGCTGCGCGGGCTGCCAGACCTGCTTGGGCTGGTAATACAATGGAGACAGAGCTGCAGCTCAGTCATCACCCCCCATCGCGGTCCTGCTTTCCTCCAACAAGGCTGGTTTAGGAGGAATGATTCATGCAAACTGATGCAACGACAACAACTCTTGCAACTCCTAACTCTAGATTTGAACTGCAATTAAACCCAACAAATCGTGCTCACAGGGCACTGACACCAATAAAAAGTCACTAACCGAAAAAGCCCAACTGAAGACAAAACTTGCAGCAGAACCTGCCAAAGGCTGCTCACCAGCACTGATGGGTTTCCAAAAATAGCTCCTTTCCCGTTCTGTGGTGCCTGATGTCCATTTACTTACAGACACCTAAAAATAACCCTTTCCATTTGGATCAATGAGGAGAGCTGCCAGAAGTGAAAGACCCTCATCACTCTCCAAGCAGAAGACTAAATGAGATAAAGTACTTTTGAAATGCAGCACAGGGAACAATCCCGCGCCGGCCCCGGGAGAGCCAGCTGGATGGGCCTCATGATTCCTTCCCAGCAACAGCTGTGATTGAGTTTATTTCTATTTCGTGTGATTAAAAAGGGAGACAGATAAAAGGGAGAACAAAAAGTCCAAGATTTCAAAAGGCACTAAAAATAAAATAGTTCGTATTCACTTGGCACCCTACCTTGACAGCATTTTATACATTAGCGCTAAGCAGTCCCTAATAATCCAAAAGGAAGAAGTAAGTAAGTATAGGCAGGGAAATCAAGGCATGGAAAGGTTAAAAGACTGGCTCAAAATAGTCAATAAAATCAACAGCAGTAGTGGGTTTAAAGGACAGGCTTTCCTGATGCACCTTCCTCTGCTCATGCCCTCTCTATTTACTCTTCATGGAGCCGACGTAATCGTTTCCATTGCCTGGCAAGCGTCAATCGATGCAGGAGAGTTCAGCAGCTCCTCATAAGGAGTTACAGTCCATTTAGCTGGTACAAGTCAACCAGTTTTTGGAGCTTGTTCACACCTTACAGGGAAAAGACACTTTTTCAAAATTCAGACATACGAGTTTAGCAGTGGGATGCCTGAAATTAATCCCTTTATTTAAATACTAACAGCCATAAGTGTCTCTAAGCAATTGTAAAGGCTTCATTAGTTAAGGCAATGAAAGCCCAAGAGCAGCCAAGTCAAGACGAAGCCAAGGTTATCTGCAGTAAGTTTCCCAGCGTTAACTCTGACAACACAAGCTCACTCTTGGGAATATTTATACTCCAGAGGTAAGAATAAAGAGGAAACCAAGGCTGCACTTGCCCTGGCCAGCTGCCTGCGTGGCACCTTGCTGCTGGCAAAAGTCTATGGACAGGAACGGACGGAGCAAACCCTCCTGGGAGCCATTCCCAGGGAAACGAAGGACAAGAAAGTGGCTGGGAACAGCACGGATTTACCATGGCAAATTGCATCTCACCCATCTCATTGCCTTCTATAATGAAGAGACTGGCCTGGTAGATGAGCAGAAAGCACTGGATGTTGATTACCTTGGTTTTAGCAAGGCTTCTGACATATCTCCTGTGTTATTCTTGTAGCCATCCCTGGAGATGCTCAAATCTCAGCTGGACAAAGCCCGGAGCAACCTGATCCAACTGTGCAGTGAGCTTTACTTGGAGCAGGGGGCTGGATCAGAGACCTCCAGAGGTCCTGCCCTACCTCACTTGTTCTGTGATTATAAGAAACACCAAAGAGAAGGTGAAAGTCTTTGCTGGAGATATCTGAAATGGATAAAGCTCTAATATATAATAATGATAATAATAAAAAGCTCTTCATTAAATTGAGGACTTGGAGACAGGGGAAAATCTCTTAGCACAGCGTGCTTCCTTTTCTCTAATGTTTACAGCTTGACAGGAATAAATCAGTTAAATTAAGTCACATACAGCACTTTCACGCTAAACCTCAAGGGGGTTTTTAGGGTTTTTTTTAGGGGTGTCATAAGACTTAATACCTGTAGGAGGTGATAAACATTCATGAGACTAACAGTATATGATTAAACGGGCTGGGTTGACTTTTAAGAGATATTTCAAGAGACATCTTTTTAAGGACTCCTCTGCTCCCATCTCTGTGCTAAGCCAGTACACGATCATTTCCCCAAACCCTTTCACGTGTCCAGCCTTTAGAGAGTGACACTGGTCTTGATCCAGAACAACTAAACACAAGGGACTGGTTTTGCTGACCGGGATTACCTGGGTTAGAGAACAGCCACAGCCTTCAAGGACACGGTATAACACAGCACAGGAAGCCGCAAGTCCTGGACATGATTCCCTTGAGTCCCGTAAGTCTCTGATCCTCCACCAAAATGGCCAGGCAAGTGCTGATGAACTCAAGGCTGACCAGTTCACAGTGCTGTCTCTACTCCAAAAGTTTTTGCGTTAAAAAAAAACAAAAACAAAGAGAGAGAGGGGCAGCATAGTCATCCGACCGAAGCTGGCCAGAATTTGCAGCATTGGTGGGAACACACAACTGGGCTATTTTCTCTTTCACAACACTCGCACACACACGTGTTAGCCAGACCCTGTGCACGATGGCACCGTACGGCTGTGCAAACGCCTCTCCCTGCACCCCAGCCCGACACCATACCAGGTACATCCGAGCTGTGCATCTGCCAAACGCAAGGCGGGTGATCTTGGGAGGCTTCTCGCAGCTCCTCAGCTGTTTGCCATTCCTTGCTCCCGAATGAAAGCAAGGGCATTTCTTGCACTGGTTCTGCATAATTCCCAGCTCGATGAATAATTCAAGCTTACTCTGCTGAATGGACCAGGAGACTAAGGTGTTGTGCTGTATATTTTGAGGTATAACGTGCCGCAGAGAGCACTACACCTTGCTGACAGATTGCCCAAAGCCGTGTCTTGCTGCAACATGTGTTCTGCAGCCTCTCCAAGCCCTGATACCCAGCTGCAAGCACCCGTACCCCTCTCCCACCACGGCCCCTCCACTATCATCAAGCAACACTGGTGTTCCTGAAACACTTCTGACTTGCTTCCAACTGCTCCTCTCTGGCCTTTCCCTCCAATAAATCCACTCCAGCTCATCTCATAGGTCTTGCCAAGCTCTCTCCTGCCATCCCTCGGCACGACTCCAAGTCCCTCTGCAACCCTTGGCCATGTTTAACGACAGCGCTGACTTCTATGCATCCCTCGGCACGGGGCAACTCCTCCTCCCGCTTCATGGACTCAGAAGTTCCCTCTGCCCAGTGTGGCTTAGCAGACGAAGGGAGATCAGCCACCCCGACCAGTTCTGAACAACCCATCCCTGCATCCGACGCGTTCCTGACTCTCTTCGTTGCCAATCTGAAGAATCGCAGATGATCTTGGCGAGAAAGAGTCCCTCTCACAGGGATATCATTCTCATTTCGACCAGTGGAGGGCAACCACACACGTGCGCAGCGGCCAGCATCCTACCGCCTGCTTTAGGCTTCCCATTTCTTGCCTCCCATTTCTGTCCATCAGAAGAGTTTAAGTGTCTTCTCTTCTCCATACTGCCTTGCTTACCTCTATGCCCTGCCCTGTGGTGCATAAACAGTGTCCCCCGAATACGCAGAGTATCCTCACCTGAAATCACGCAAAAGGGAACCTAAATTCCCCTGTTCCCTCGGGTCAGCCGCAGTTCTGCTCTTCTCGCCATGCAGGAGAAGGACCGGCCAGGCCTCCCAGGCAAACCATGCAGCAAAAAAGCAGTACTTCCCACCTTACATTTCGGAATAAAACCAACGAGAGGACAAGCTCTCTGTTGCGCCGCTTGCTCTTTCAGAGGAGCCGCGTCCGAGGTCCGAGCTGTTAGCGCCTACCCAATTTATGCAACGGAAGAGCAGCTTAAAACGTAGCAGGAACAGATCAGCACCTGGCAGGTCTCCGGCAAAAAAACACTTACCCAGCTAAGCAATCCGCGCAGCGAGGAAGGGAGAAGGCAGGGGAGCAACACAGCCCATCCATCACGAGCGAGCCCGCACCGAAACAACAGCCTCAGCAGCCCCGGGGCCAACGCTCGCTCCCGACGGCGCAGGGGACACCCCTGCCCTGGGTGGCAGCATCTTCCATGCTGTCTGGAGATCAAAGGCTAAAGCAAGCTATTATCTGCACGGGCTTGACAAAGCAAATCAAATAACGCGTTAGGAAGAGGTGATCCAATAGTTTCAACCGAGCAATTGAACGGTTGCAGCGTTTTGGTGCAAAGACAGGTTGAAAATCGATTGCTCTTAAGTCCAGCCAAAGTAGGTTTTAAGCAAACATATAGCGAACCCCTCCTTTTCCTTCACGTCCCCGGGGGGCTCGGACCCCCTTTGGCAGCCCAACCGGTGAAGCGCGTCTCTACCCCAGCCAAAGCACCAGGAGGGCAGAGCAGTGCTGCTACACCAGCGGCGTCAGCCCAAACGATGACCCCCCGGGCTTGTCAAGACAAGTTGGTCACCGGTATGTGCAGCTGACCCAAGGAAAATACACCCGTCACAGCTGATAATTCGGGCCCTAGAAGCAAGGAAGCTGCTTGTGAACCGGCTATTATTAGTAAAGAGACCGGGAATATTTTCTCCCTCTCCCACGTGCCTGCCCTGGTGCACAGACCCTTTGGAGCCCGTACCAGCCTCTTCTCCCAGGCTCTCACAGAGGAGATGGAGGAAAGGGTTTGTTCAGGATGGCCCAACTACTATAACTTTTATGTCTTGGGCAAAAGATGAGAGACCCTGAAAAGCAACATAACTCATCAGTCCTTAGCTGGCAAACCCAAGAAAAGGCACGTGTTTTGGGGGGGACTCAGCTCTTGGCTCCCTCTTTCTCCCCATCAACGTTTCTACAGCCCAGCACACTGGTGTTACGGGGGTGAGACACCGGGACTCGCTCTGCCCATGAAACGCAAACTCAACCCAATCGCCTCCAGTTTCTCAGGACACTAATTTCTTCATCGAAATTACATTCTACTGTGCTTTCTCCTTGTCAAAGCTTTTAAGAACTTCTCTGCTCATCTGGGACGCTGAGTTTCATCATTGCCAGGATAAACACTATTGATAATCTGTTATTAAAAAAATACAGGGACAAAGAAACCAGTGCTCCAGCAAGCTCCTTCTCTGGCCTCCCAAGGATCTTCTGCACCTTGCTGTGGCCACAAGGTTCTCAGTGGATGGAAGTTGCCTCCATGTTTTGCCCAGCACCAAAAGCGCTGTCTAGCCAGGGACCAGGCATGAATAAATCCATTCCTCCTACCCTGAGCTACGACAATCTTTGCTGCATGCAAGTAAAACACCTTCCAGCTAGGGGTGGCTGGAAGCCACCTGGAAGCCACCGACCTGGGCTGAGCATCTCAGACCAACTTGGCAAATCTCTAGGATCCCCAATTTCACCCGTGCCTGGCCTCGGCAGCACCGCAGCTGGGGAGGGACGGGGAATTCTAACGTTACATTAGCGTTTAATAACAAATAAATATCCATAAAACATGTGGGAAGGATTACTACTTGCACATGCATAAAGGAGACATTGAAGTGACAAGGAACTTCGCTTTCCACCTTTGGTGGGGATAATACAAACCAGCGGAGCAGAAAGCAATCCAAAACATCATTTATCAAAGCGGCAACAGAATTTGCTGTCAAAGGCGAGATTTCGGATGCTTTTGGCATGGGCGGATTCCTGACAAAACAATGAAGCAACGCGAGTGATACACGATCGTTTCTTTGCCCAGCGTGCCGAAAAGCTTTCCGAAGCTTTACGGAATTAGAGCCGTTTGTGTTTAAGAGCTGAAGTGAAAGCGTGGGGAGGGAGCGCTTCCCCCGTGCAGCTCACGGGAACCAGAGCTCCTGCCTGGGCCCAGCGTGAAACATGCACCGGGCAGCAAGGATGCTCAGCACCTCCCCTCCCACCGAGCCACAGGCGCAGGGGAAGCTCAGCGCTCCGCCGAATTGGGTCCCCGCTTGGGCTCCTCTCGCCTCCCTCCCTCCCCACACGCTCCCCGTCCTCCCTGCGACACACGCGGAGGGAAAGGCTGAGGATAACGCCAGTTAGGCTGCTTGCAGCCGTGCCGCCAGGTACTCTAAATGCAGCCACACGAAGCAGCAGGATTCTGGTGGTGACATTTGGACCGCAAATGAAGTCCCCAAGAGTAATAAATGATCAGGTAAAGAAATCTGGGAAGAAATTACCCAGCACACCTAGTCTTCTCGGCCCCCTTGAGATCCATAGAAAATGTGTTAATGCATCTGATTAGGATCTAAATTATGTACAGAGGCTCCTGCCAAGCACTCGGTGAAGTTTCTTTATTGTTAAGTTGGAAACTGTTTAAGACTGGTCCAGTCATCGTGTTTCAAATTAGATTTGGGCAAAGCATTCTCCTGCTTTATTGCTGGGTTTGCAGAAGGTCGGTGCGTGGCTTTTCTCTACCGAACGAGCAGCAGGAGCAGCGGCGGCAGAACAAAAGACGACAGTCAGTTTATTACCTGTCCTGGTGTCGTAACGGGAGCTGAACGGATTGACTGTACGCAGGCCAGAAAACGACTGCAATTGCAGTTGGCTTTCTAGATGCATTTTTCCCGAAAGAGGGCATAAACACCGCGGTGTGCTCATGCAGGCACAAGTCCACATTCCACGGTTTAGAAAACCTTGAAATACAGTGTTTCTGCAAAATAAAAAGTTTGATAAGAACGGCTTGCAAAACATCCTGCGACTCTTTTCCCATGCCTGCAAGGCTGCCTCAGCTATCGCTCAGGCACTCGGCTTCCAACAGCGAGCGTGGCTGGCACCCACCGCCCAAGCCGGCAAATCATCACCTACCTCCAAGTTAAGCAAGAAAGCGATTTTTCTCCCCATACTAATGTTGGAGCTTTTTGAAAGAACAGACACAAACCTCCCAGGAACACACTAAGTATATGCAAGTGAGGGAGAGCGTACACAGATTAGCAAGCAACCCTGACAACCTCATTTGTCATTAAAACTCCCGATCAACCCCACCTGCGTTCTCTCCTCTGCTGTCGTCCGAACAAGCCATCTCTGCACCGATCAGCATCTCTACGCCCCTGCATTGCTGCTTGCCCAAGTTAGAAGCAAAGTCAAGGTCACCTTGCTCAAGAAGAGCTGGTTTTAAAGGGAGGGAGCCCATATATTAAAAGGGAGTCTTGAATCTGTTACCTCTGTCCTTCCAAACACATAGCCATAGCAACAACCACATAAATTTGGACTAATTTCAACAACTAAGCAGGGCCTATGGAAGACAGCTAGTATAAAATAGCTCTGACGTATTTTTTCTGCTCTGTTCATGTATATATAAACCCTACACGTGTATGTGTGCACATGTATATACACACACATACATACATAATACATACATATGTATACGTACATATACATATACAGACAAGCCAGCTGTCTGCACCTCATCTCAAGGTGCACAGCTCATCTTCAGGGTAGCCCCTAACACGTCACATTCATTCCTATAGCATATGGCATAACCGGTGTTTTAAGGTACCAACCACACTCAATCCCTCTGGTATGCGAAGACAGTCATTTGATACGAACAACAACTGCTGGTCATATATAACACTGCTCCACACGATGACATTACAAGTTAAACATTAGAAAATGCCCATTAAAGACTCATTTGCTGGGCATGTGCGCTAGGACCCACCTTCGAGCAGCTTAGCTGCCGCCTCCGAAGGCCTGGAGTCAGGCAGTAGGAAGGACAAAATGCAGAGATGGACGCAGATGTTGGGCCTAAATGTTGAACTGAGATGTCCTTGGCCTGTCTTTGGGTGTTTTCTTCCCTAGTTTGCCCCTGAAAACACCAACTAGGCAACAAGGCAATTACGGGCGGTGACCAGCGCTCCTGCCTGCGGTGAAATTCAGAGCTGACGCAAAGACCAAACCGGGTAGTTAGCGTATGCAAAACTCAGCCTCAACCAGACCTCGTTATCAGCAAATCTGCAGAAAATTAGGGATCAGAACTACCATTTCCAACCACCGCTGCAATGTAGCGGTTTAAGCACGGAAAGTGCTTTAATGTAGGATCACAGGCTGGATCTCAGCCAGCCAAGAGCACTGCTTTAAAAGGAAGTATTTATCTCTATGAAACACTTACTAAACAACATGCTAGGTGCTTAAAAATAAAGCCTTCGCTAAACAACCAGATTTTAACCCCAAATTCTGCATGCTGGCATTCTCCTTTGCTGCAGGTAAGGCTGCTTCCCCCAAACAGTAGGCTTATTTTTTTCTCTTTCCCTCTTTTTAAAGGAAAAAAAGAATTTTCTTATTCGGTTTAACTTTGAGGCAAGATGGAAGACCACAGCCTGGCCTCAAAGAAGCGAGATCTTTTGAACTCAAAGTCAGCAGCTTCTCACAGGAGCTGAGCTCGAGGGCTGCTCTGGAATAAATCAGAAAGGATTTACTCTTTCAATTGAACAAGGCAGGAAGAAAAAAAACCTTAGATGTCCAGATAGGCAGCTGAGGGTGGGGAGAGAATAGGTTCGGAAAAGCGCAACTTTAAAGAGAGCCATTATGGCTTGATTGCCGTGATCCTACAAGCTAACCACGATCCGGCCTGGTTGGCCCAGGGATGGATTTCCAGGAGGAAATCCCCGGCACGCTTGCGAAGCTTGCTGGAAGCGGTTCAACCCACGCATATACCGAGCAGATGCTCCAAACGTGACACACAAGGACGCGGCGCTCTGGGAGAAATCTTTTGACAGCAAGTCAAAACAGGGGTCTGAACCGGTCATGTGGCATCAGAGACGCAGCTGTGATTTTTCACAGATTAGGGCAGTCCAAGGCCAGGAGGGACATGGAGAGCACCCAGGCTGCTTCTCGCTGTATCGTGGGCCGTTACGCTTCGACCAAACGCTAAGAAGAAAAATTTTCAGATCATGCAAATACTTTCTGAGCCTAATGCCCAGCTGAGCTGCGCGCGGGGGTTTGGACCCCAAGGCACCCGGACACGGAGCCGCCAAGCACTGCCCACTAGTGACATTCAATACTGCTTTTAAAAGACAATATAAACTGCTGAAATCAAGATCTTGTGAAATGCTGCTTCTTAGCCTGCAGATCTGCTCTCCGCATTTGGCTCGTTCCAGCAAATAATAAAGGATTGAATAAAAGAGCTGATGGCCAAAAAATGGAATGGGCTTACGACTCCATGGGTGATACCGCACTGGAGCTGCCCAAATTTCACATGCTTTCTCAACCTCACCGTTTCTTTACCATCACTGTGGGGAGATGGGAGAGCAGTGCTGGAAGTGTACAGAGACGTTTTGGCGGATGGTGTCAAAATACACGCGGAAAGGGTGTTACAGGAGCATGGGAAGAGCTAAGCTAATGCCAAGCATGGAGCAGGCTGACACAGCAGTGCTCCTGCGTGTGTTACCTCCTGCACTGCATCTCGGCTCGGGCCTCTCCTGCATCACCTGCCAAGCCCTGCGCTACTTTTCTTCCTCCTCCTCTGGCTGATCTCAAGGGTTCTTCGCCTGTTTAATATAAAAACACAAACAAAACCACATATACTTAAGAAACATATTACCCATCGCCTAGAGGCATCGTGCGAGAGAAGCTGCTCATTAGCATCTTGGCTAAAACGCTCCTTCCAGACCATTTCCAAACAGACGAGAGATTCATGAAGCAGTCGGCCTTACGCCCAAGTACTCCCGTGGGCTTGATGGTCTGGGTAGCCAAGGAGTATCGGAGGCTGGAGGACACTCTTCTGCTGAGTACCGCACACCCTGGGTCTCGCTGCCTTTCCAGAGTAACTGAGGAAAAACAGGATTAGGCCCGGGGCAAAGGATACCTCCTTGGGAGGTAGGAGGCACAACCAGAGCCTTGCGAAGGGAGCGTAGGACACCAGTAGTGAAGAGCAACCCGGCCAAAATCACCCAAGCAAGGTTTTGATGGTCTCAGTGCACCACCTGGAGCCACCTCCGTCACAGGCGCACCAGTAAACGAGCCTCCTGTACCCGTCACCGCGTTTGATGGTGCAGCATACAAGAGTACCATACGCGCCTATTGCAACAGCCGGACGCAGCAGAAGGTCATGAGATGGCCGTGCTCAGCAGCCCTGCCCGGGCCACGTGGAGTGACCTCCACTGCACCAAACTTTGGCCCAACACCTGACGTGGGGACGAGGATATTTAGCAGTGTCAGAGGCAGTACCACCTACGAGGGGAGAGCGGCAGCGGAAAACGATCAGTATGCTTTGTGTGCGTTGCTACTGATAGCTATCTCCAAAGCAGACAACCCAGAGACGGGATATTTCAAATCCTTTGGAGCTAAATGGGATGAGACATGAGTCAGCAGCTCTGTGCTCAATCAGCTCTGAGCCGGCTTGCTCAGCTCCCGCCACGGAAAACATTTCCCCTACGAGACCTGGCAACCCATAGCTCTGAAGTTGCACACGTCTCGCCATTTCCCAGAAAAAAAATCAACTATTTCATTCCCTAAGCGGCCAGGTCAAAAGACACCACTGCCCATCACCTGGCCTGACCTCCTCCAGGCCGCACCATGAGCTCTCGCCAACGCTCCCGGCCTCAAGCCCAGCAATTCACAACAATTCTTCGTCCAAGCGTTTTCCCAGTTAAACCCCACCTCAAAGGCGCTTCTGCTGCAAACAAGTGTCTGATGTCAGCAGCTACGCTGAAAGAAAGCAAACGCGATGAAATCCCTCTTGCTAACCACAGTCCAAGGCTGCGGCGACTATTGTTCAGCAGCCGATGCCTTGGCCGCGTGTTGCGTTGCCTTTTGTTTGAGGACAACGAGCAAGTGTTGCCCACCGGGGCCATCTGCATCCTGCCGTCACCCTCCCACCGACAACGGCTTTTAGATAGTCGCGGTTCGAGCACCCAGCACAGGCGGTGTCGGGGTGTCCCCTTCCCAGCCTCTCCAGTATGAACCTGCTCCCAGCTGGGAAGAAAGCAGAGCAGGAGCATCTGCACGCATCGTGGGGGCTGGTGCCGGACCCCCAGGACCAAAACTAGCCGTGGCTTATAGAGGCCACCTCCATGCTTTCCACTTTAGCTAGCAAAGTTCAGACAGGACCGCATCTCTGAGCTGCAAGGACATCATGGAGACAGCTTCTCTCTCTCTTGGCAAGCTGCAGGCCATGGCACATTTCCATCCGCACAAGGCTCCTAAGATGTCTGCAGAAACGGGACCCGACAGACATGATCCTTCCACCCCTCCCTGGCTGGGAAAGCTCTTTCCCGAGTTCCTTGGAAATCACCAGCGAAGCTGTTGCTCAATGGCCTCAGCTGAGGATCAACTGCACCGTGCCCCGCAGAAGACGTGCTGCAGCAGCAGACAGCAACGGCACCGCGCAAACCCCGTATCTCTGCACCACCCCAACTGGCTGTGAGACTGGAGACATTTTATTGCAAGCCTTGAAAGCCTACAGCTTACAAAATAAAAAAAACTATTGGTTACGTTTTTTCAAAGTCACAAATTATCCTGGGTCCCCAAATCTCGAGACACTTGGCTCTTGGGCAAGGGACCTAAGAACGCAGAGAGGGCAGAAAGGGCAGCTCTGCCAAAAGGGACCCCCAAATTTGCATCATCCAAAGAAACCAACCCCCTGGGAACTTAGGTCTTTTCAAAAATAATGCAAGCTCCAAAAAATATTAGGGTGCTCATGGGATAAATAATACTTTATGACAAAAGCAAAGCCTCCTCTCTACTAAACACTACATAACTTACATAATGTAAATATTACAATACAGATTAATGCTAGTGTATCAGGATATAGTATTAGCAGCACTAACAGCATATTAGCACAGGCTCACCAGAAAAGAAAGGCAGTTTCTCTCTCCTTCCCACCACAGAAGCAGTGGCAAGTAGCTGTTACGACTTCATTTTATTTTTTATTAGTTTTTACAAGCTAGCTATGCTAAAAGGTTGCACCAGGAATTTAAACTGCAGTTGTCAGCAGAAGTGAAGGACACTGCGTGATACGTTTTTATTCCAGCTCTTTTATTGCTTGCTTCCTTGGAGTGATCTAGGCAGCTTAAGGATTTTAAAGGTACTGTCACAACACTACCTGGCCCTTAGAAAGCTGTCATTTAAAAGAAAAAAAAATCCTAGCCTTTAAAGAGCTGGCCGGACCTGCAGAAGCTGTTCAAGAGTCAACAACTGCTGCCCGGTACCAAATTACTCCCTCGGGGGGGACAGGCACTTTCTGCAACGTTATTCTCACTTGCCAGAATGGGAGGTGGCTCCGTAACCGGTGGTAAATGCTGCTTCGCTTCGAGTGTGGGGTCCATTTAAGCACGCGAAGCGCTTTCTGTCGGATGGACCACAGCGTGGGCACGCAAGAGGACAGACTGATGGAAAAATAATAATAATAATAATAAAGTGCTGAAGAAGTCCTTACATAAATTTGCTTCGAAACAAGTCTCTCCTCTACCCTCATCCTCATGCATAAAAATTAGCTGTTTTTCTATGCGCTGTGATTTAAATGCACCGCTTTGCATCCTGGAGGCCTTTTGGCCCCGGACGCAGAGCCCAGCCCACCGCTCGCGCTCCCGGCCAGCCTCCCGCCGGCTCCGAGCAGAGGTCAAATATCTAAAGCGACCCAGGGGCATCGCTCAGCACTCGCACCCCGCAGAGCTAGAGGTGCCGCGGACACGTGGAAAGGACCTGGCGGAAAGGGACGGGGAGGTCAACACCTTCAGACCCGCTCCCACGAGGTGGCACGGAGACACGTGAGACGCAGATATGCCGACAGTATCCGTTTCCCCATCAATCAAGCGCAGGCAATGCCAGGTCCCGATGTGCCAGCGCCCGGAGGAGAGAAGCAGAGGACGGGGACGCAGCACAGCTGGCTCGGACCCAGCGCGGGGAAGCCTCAAACGACGCTGGCCAAAGGAGAGATGTTTGGAAGATTCCCGAGACAACGGGCATCTGCTTTCTGTCCAAGCACCCCCGGGGCTGCTGCTGCACTCTTCGCCACCAAGAACGAAAAACAATCTAATTTTACATCTATTCCTTGAGCTTTTAGTTGTGGACCGACCCAACTGCTCTTCCTCGCTAGGCCGAGCTGGTGGGAGATGCTGGCCGTCATCGTCGTCCAGCTGCCCAGGGCAGGACACAGCCACCTGCCCCGTTGGGCAGGAGAGCAGGATGTTCAGTGTCTCTGGCTGCTTCCCTGGAGCAGGTTTTATTTCCAAATTTCAGTGCCAATTATGAAAACTCACCTATTGCAGGGACAAAGGGGAAAGGGGCCGATTCCACCTGAGGCATCCAAGATAATTCGCTGACCCTGCAGAGGAAGAAGCCTTAGAAGAATTTATCAACAGCCCAAAGTCAGTCCTGTAACGACAGTCTCAGCAGCACCACCGACATCACCCCGAAACGGTCGGACACTGCAATCCTAACCCCAACCAAGATGATGCTACCTCACAAGCACTGGAGATCAGTCCATTCTCCATGGCCTGCTTGCAGGGTCCTCCCATGCCCCTCTGCGCACGTAGATGCCTGTCCAGGAGAGCTCCACGCCTGCCAGAACCAGACCCAAAAACACCCCTGTGCTGGGCAAGCATGCTCGAGTATCTGTGAAGACATGCAAAACGCTTTCTGAAGTACAGGCTTCCTAAGCAGAGAGACTGCTCTTGATACTGGACTTGAGATTAAGTTCGGGTGCTTTTTCTTTTCTTTTAAATGTATTAAAAAATGTTTTTCAGGTCACCTTTGATGCAAAGAGTCATCTAAAAGGAGGAAGCTGTCAGATGGTCTCTCAGCAAGAGCCGATCTGCTCCCTGGGCATGGACTCAGAGCCTTGTGAACTCCCTGTGCCATCTGTGTATTATATATTTGTACTCCGAGTCCCACAGACGCTTCTTTGATGTGTTACCGTTTGGTGAGCTGGAGCTCCTAAAGGTCTTTCAAGATTACAGGAATATGCACGGGGGAATTATTTAGTGGATAAAGAGCCCTCAACTCTTTGAGATCAAAGTTTGTTGTTGCTGACTTTTTCAAAGACAACAACAATTTTAAATGCAACATTTGAGTTGCATTTTTTTCCACATCTCATCTTTTACCCTCAGTTATTTCGCAAAGCGAACGGGGTTGCATTTGGTACCGGCCGAGCAGAAGGGCACAAGCCGCAGGGACAACGTTCACGGGCATCTGCTGCTCACGCCGCTGTCAACCTTTAACCGAGCGCCTCTCTGCTGCGGTCCGTGGGAGAGGAGCGAGCGGCAGATGTCTGCAGCAGGGAGCCTCCGCGAGCCTGTGCTCATGCAAGGATCACTTTGAAGAGTAAGAAGTAAAGCTCTGCCCCGAGCAAGCGCACGAAGTCACCGAGCTTAGCAAGCTGGCAACGAGCGAAGCCAGCTCTGCTCCCGAGCACGCCGTCTCCTCCGGGCCTCCGCGGCTCGCCGCTCCAACATAAACACACGGCGTCCACATCCTCCTGGAAATTAAAAACAGCGCCGAGGATATGTACGCAGATGAGCTCTGCTGCTCCCCAGCAGGAAGCGGGGAGGCAGAATTTGCAGCCCCCGGTGGCCCTGCGACAATCCGCCTCAGCGGGGGCGGGCGACAGCCAAGAGCGAAAGGCACAGTGCTAAACGGTATCTTGGGATATTTAATTACATTTCCCTTCTGACCTCCCCTCTTCATTATGCAGCTCAGTCTGCCCGTTTTCTTCTGCTCGCCCTTGCAGCCTCCGCTGGAAAGCTTCACCTTCACATCTCGGTCACAAGAGCATCACAACCCGCTTTCAGCTCACCCTTCCTGGATAACTGGGCCCACCTGCTTCCCCATCGCCTTTTCTTTCAAAGCTCTCACACATGTTACTTGTTTGTTTGTTGTCTGCAAGTTTTTATTTTTTTATACTGCCAGGCATGAGATTTTAGATCTAAAATTTGGTTTCAAGTATGGTTTTGTTTTGGTTTGGTTTGTTTTTTTGGCAACGCTCTAACCCAACACGAGCAGGAGGCCAACGCGATGAAGACGTGGCGTGCCACGAGCTGCGGTCGGCGGCCCCGGCGGAGGCAAGCAGGGCCGCAGCTCGCCCCGTTGTACACCCTCGCACCTCTCCAAGGGCGACTCTACCGCAGCGGCTCAGCAGACCGTGGTCGGGATGGAGACGTCAGGCCAGGTCAGATGGACGGCGCTGCCGGCGCTCCGCTACCCGCACCACTACGCACCGTTAAGGCAGCGCTTAAAGTCCTGCAGAAGTTTGGACAAAGCAGGCATTAAATAGAGCTCTTTGATACTTAAGAGCAGAAAGTTTCCCAGGCTAATGCAGGCAACACGTCACATAAAACTGGCAGCATAACCATCTGGGTCCATTAACGGCACTTGCTCCTTAGCATTTGCTGTCTGAACTGTTTATGCCTCGTTTGAACACAGAGACCATCCGGCATATTAATATTCCTGAAAAGAGCATTTAAAACAGAACAGAACAGAAAAAGAGCATTTAAAACAGAACTAGAAACCAAGTTGTTTGCAGACAGCAGCAGGATAAGGTTGCGGGGGTCTGGAGAGGAAAAAAGCGAAAAGGGGAAGCGCAGCAGAGGACTGAGGCCCCTATCTAGCTTCCACTTGAGCAAACAAAATCGTACAAACAGTGAAATTAAAAACTGTCATTGCAGAGCAGAGGCCAAACTGCAGATTTTGTGAACCCACCGCAGGAAAAGAAAGCTAAAAGGCTCATGAAGAATACAGATAAGCTGTTAGTTGCTTATGCAAACTCTGACAAAAACATTTGCTTTCACAGAAGCAAACTGGGAAAGGGCTTTGGTTCAAGAGTCACATCCAACCCTGCCAGGGGCTGGACCTTCAGCTTCAAAGCCTTTGCCAGTCTGGGTTCAGACTCATGATAAAAAGCCAAACAAGTCAGCGGCACCCAAACAGCTCCTGCCCATCTGCTGAGCCAACGGAAACGAAAGGCATTTAAGCTAATATTTTACCTTACAGCCGAGATGGCTAGAAGTGCTCCGCAGGGCGCAGGCGTAAGAACAGGAGGAATGCACAAGGATGCTCAATGCAGAAGTGAGGCTGGATAAGAAAAGCAAGATGTTTACTGTGGCACTGTTAGTCCTATCACTAATCAATAAGGAGTAGCAAGAGAAGAGAGTATCAGGATTGATTTCCGGGGAAAAAAGAAACATCAGTGAGTTTTTCCTTAGCTAACTACAAAAACCCTTTCATACGGAAGACACTCTGCTCATGCTGTTCATGCTCAAGAAGACATTTAGGGAGAAAAAAAATGGACCTTCAAATTAAGGTCTCCTGTGGCTGGCTTGTCCCTCTACCTGAAGTCATAATCCACTGTTGGAGCTATTTCAAACCACTTTCACATTAAACCAACGGGGTGGCACCAAGATTAGCATGCAAGCGGAGGGATGCTCAGCGGGGGCGTATTAGCTGCTTTAAAGAAAAGCAAGAGACACGCTAGAGGCTTGCTCAGCACGAAAGTCCTTCCCTTTTCCAAGGGCAGATAATGTGGTATAGCACATAGAAATAACATTTCCCTTTCAGAAAGTTTTTCTAAGCTTCCAGGCAACTGAGGAAATCCATTTGAAGGAAGAGGTCCAAGCAAGAACTTCCAGCGTTTTACTACGTGAAACCCTGTGCTGTGTTCACGATGGCATTTTGCTTTCAGAGCAAAAATGGTGCCATGGGATTTTGCCTTTCCAAGAAAGGGAAATGCAACGGTCTCCACTTCACGATGGACACTTGTCTAACCCTCCTTTAAATTACAGGCAGGCAGATTTCACTGTAACCCATGTAGCAAGCCCAATTACTTACTTCTTCTTAAAGTACAACTCTCAACGAGACATCAAGTCTTGGTCCGAAGCAACGGAGAATCCATCCCTCCCTGTTAGCTTGTTCCAACGATTAATCGCAGCGTACGCCTGCCTCCTAGCTTCACCTCCCCAGCAGTTGCTACTTCCCACAGTCATCTCCGACGGACTCAGCAGCGTCCAACATCCTCTCCCCGTGCAAGGGAGGCGTCTTTCGGTCTCTCTCTTGATAGGTCAAACAGTGAGAGGTTTAAAAAGTTCAAGTCAAGATATTTTCTCCACCCTCCAAATACTGCCCTGCTGTTCCTTCTGCTTGTTCTCTAGCTTTTCCCACATCTATTTTAGAATACGGATATCGGGGCTAAATAAGCTATTCCAGTAGTATTTTCACAAATGCAGTTTTTGGAAGTAAAAAACACCCTTTGTTCCTATCCCCCAGTTCACATGTCCATAGATGGCATTAAATACTCCTCGCTGCACCGTCAAACTGGGAATTCACATGGAGTTGTTTGCTCTTCACAACCACAGATACCTTCTCACGACCACCGTTTCTCCAGGGCAGAGCCCTCTTCTTCAGGCACGGCACTGCCTGCTCCTCCACACGCGACTTTGCACCGGGTCATTTCACGTATGATTTGTGGGAGGCCAGTTTACAAGGGATCTAGATCACTCCACGCCATTCATCATATTCGAACCGTGACTTATTACTCCATCACGTTTGTGAAGTCCACAACTTTTACCAGCAGTGATTGCCTACTTGATGAGAACCACACCAGTAGTAAGGGTGCAGCTATTGCTAGGAATTACCACCATCGCATTTACAGCGCTAGCGCTTTATCACAGCCTTTATATGACTTTTATTTCCTACACTGGCAAAAAAGACAGAGCGGTAATTGTCTCCAGGATAACGTGGGTTTACACTGTCTTTACGACAGCTTTGACACTGTGCAGTCACACAAAACTGGATTTGTTCAGAGCAGCATTTTACCGCAAGCTCATCCACAGAGAACCTGCTCCTACCTTTCAGCGCGAGGTGTTAAACTCGATTTCTTTTTCCTGATGGTCACCACCACCTCCACAAAAAAAAAAAGAGAAAAACTAAGACAAAAAAAACAAACCAACCTTCAGAAGCCATTTCAACCCCAAACCAGCAAAGGACGAAGCTGCTCTCAAAACATTCCTGCAAAGTTGTCTTCCCATTGAAAAAATGGAAGAAGTCAAGCATCACCCCGTTTTGGGTAGCAGTCACTGGCCAACCAGCACACATGGAGCACTGCACCAGCCGTGAGATGTGCGTGGTTGTGCCTAGCTGGGAGGCCAAAAAGGGAGGGTAGAGAACATATAAAGAGATGAAGGAAAGTGAGATGCCTTAGGAGGCTTGGAAGGGAACTAGGTACCGCAGGGGAAGCATATTAACACCACAAGCTCCGCAAATGTTGTCTGGACTCCTTCGGTCTCCATGCTACCACGCGACACTTATCCTTTCGGCTCTGTACAACTAGTCGCAGGCAGGGCCAAGCTCTATAGGACCAGCGATGATGAAGCAGTGCCCCAACGCCACTTGCACTGCACTATCCAAAACCTTCCCTGAAAGAACAAGGGAAATTAATTTTGTTTTAACAGTGCTCCATCCTGTGTCATCTGAACGCTTTGCGTGGTCGCTCTTCCCTGTGAGAAGAGGGTTATCTCAACCTTGCAGGTGAGGCTCAGAGGCAGGAGGGACTAGGACCAACAGTTTTCTCCTAGCATGGGGAAGCCTTGGACCTTGACTTTTTATTTTTTTTTTTTGAATAGTCTCTACAAACGTACAGCAATATATATATACATATTCCTACATACAGGCACACTCACAGAGCACAGGTCCCACTGGATCCCACTAACATAACGTCTGCAAAACTCAATCCACGGTCCCAGAAAACACATACTGCTCCAAGAATGATACTCGGGAAGAGGCTGCTTCCAGCAACGTCCCCAGTATCCCAGACTCGGCAGCAACAGCAAGGAGCGAGTCCAACGCTAGGGCGGTATTCAGTGATGCTTAAGCAACAAGGCCCTTCTCCTCCCTCCTCCAGCTCCCTGTTTCACAACATGCAGCAAGTACGGCTGGGGGCCAAGAGCCTACGACCTCCTCTGCACAACGCTGACGGGCTTCTGCAGCACGTTCATCCCTTGCTCTGAGCAACGCAGGGCCCTGGGATGGAGAGAAGAGAAGGAAAAAGGCAAAAATAGATGCAATCATACAACTGAAGGCTCTGTCACGGCACAGACAACCTCCAAGTCTATTTGCTGTCTCTACAGAAGGGGTAGAGACCCATGCTCTTGGCTCGGTTTCGCAGCTGCTTGCTGATATGATGGACAGCCAGGCTTGGCAGTCGACGCAGGCCTACCACTCCCCCGTTGCTTCCTCCCAAGCTCCAGTCCTCCTCTTCACCCTTTCCAATCTGTCTCAGATTCCTCTCTTCCTCACGCCAGGCCTCTCACCCCGCTGCCTTTCTCCCCTCCCTCATTCTTGTCCTCCGTTCTGAGCCCAGGAGTCCCTGCCCAAGCCCTGCTGTTCTGATCTTCCTGACAAACCTTTTCTGGTTGTCATCCTCATTCTTTCTTCTACCTATTTCCAACTTTCTCCTCTTAATTAGTTCTTCCCCTGGTTCCCAATCCCTTAGCAGGTCAGACTCCTTCCCCACATCTCTCAAAGTCCTCTCTGCTTTCCCCAAGCTCGTTTAGATATTTCTCCTAAACAGTTCCCAGACACCCTCCCACAAACCTCACCAACCCTTCACAGCAGCTCCAAATTCCCTCTGCTCAGCCAAACGCTCAGTGCAAAGGGATCTCGAGGGAGTCTAGTTGCTCGTTTTGATGCATCTCTTCCAAATATGTTTCAGCTGAAATTCCATTCTTTCCCATTCCCTCAAACATTTCCAAATTGGCCCAAATTTGGTGGATTTTCATGGGAACCGCAGAAGAGACATCGCCTGCCAAACATCAAATTCTTGCTCCCAAGTGCAGCAGCACAGGAACTTCTGAAAGAAAAGCTCAGCATACTTTTTTTCTTATCTTTTTTTAATCGTAAGAAAGTGTGCATTTTCTTAGTCTCATTCTCCAAAACAGCTGAACTGCTGTGACTAGAGCCTCCCCCAAAAAAAAGCACATCCTGTAGCAGACAATTAGCTAGGAAGTTCTAGCTGAAATAAAGTTTGACAAAATATGAGCAACCAAAAGCAGGATCTTAAAACACAGAACTGTCTGGCAAACTTAGTAGTGGTATCACCATCAGCCCTGACTGCACTGAAAAGTGAAGATTTGGTCAAACTGCGGAAAAATTTTTACACCACCAAACATTAGGGACCCAAGTAAGATCACTGGTCTCTCTAGGATCTCTCTAAAGGGGGAGAAAAAGAGAGAAAGCAGCAGATACTGCCAAGGGCAGTTGAGGACACCTTTGCCAGGGCTCTGCTCAGAAATCCTGTCTCTCTTGGATCAGCCGGAACAAAGTCCGCTGGGGCTGCAAGCCAGGAGCCCTCTCCTCTGTCCAGAGTCTAAAAATCCACCTCCAGCTTCAAAATCACTTATACCAAAATAAGGCATAATAAAAACACTTCTCTATCAGTTTATATAACTCTCTTAAAATATACATATCTTTACCAAAAAAGTCACACCTTAACTTATATGTACTCCAAGTATTTTTTACAAGATCAGTTAGTCCCACAGGGACGTGCCAGCAGGGAGAGGCTTAGGAATGCCACCATTTACCCCACCCAGGCAAAAACTGCATCTGTATCCCCTTAGGGCTCTTCGTCCACCTTTGTCTGCAGTTTTGTTTGCTGCCTTATCCACTTTAGGCTGCATGCTCCTTTGGGAAAAAAGGGACCTTGACATTTTATTCATCCATAAAAGTTGCTCAGCACATCGATGCTGCTTCGCAAACAAAAACGCTGATTCTAGGCATGATTCTAGGCATAAACATGATTCCAGTTTTGCACAGGCATCCTAACAAGTGCATTTTAAGCAAAATTCTGTTTAAACGCCCTTGTGTTCATGCATGGGCCACTCGCAGCAGGCTTTCTGGGCAGGCAGAAGATGAATGTACGTTGTGATACACAATTAACATCTCCATAATCAGGATTTCACATCACCCAAAAGCAATTTCCCCCCCCTCCCCGAAATCTCCAATAATCCCTGAAGCAACTACAGCCTTGGAGGAAGGCGAATGTGTTGCAACCACTGTAATGTTCAAAGGCAGATGAAGACTGGAGCAGGTCAAACACTTCGGTGACTTTGCTGCTTCACACCGTGGTCATTTCCCACCTCTGCTTCTTCATAACCAAGCCGCAGAAAACTCTGTGTTACAAAAACCAGAGGGCATCCTATGCACGCCCTCCAACGGCGCACAAACGAGGAGACAGAAGCGAACGAGATCTTTGCGGGATGCCGATACAACCCGACACTGCCCGTCACTTCAGCTCATTACCTTTGGCAGCACGGCCTCCCTGAGAGGTCCCACCGAGCAGCAACGACTTAATCACGGGAGCTCCCGGGCGGGGAGGGAGAAGCACCGGCTGCTCCAGCAGCCGCATGAATAAGATGATCAAATCAAAGCCCGGGAAATCCGCGTCACCCGATGGAAAACCGGCAGCATCGGCTGGGGAGYTGTTAAGCTGCTAAGTTCTTTGCTCCTGCCCCCATTATGGCAAACTCAATCGCGCCGAGCAGAGCTGGACATGCAATGAACACTAACAAGCCAAAAGCGGGGATCAAAAGCTGTTTCCCAGGAGCCTGCAGAAAAACTAACCAACGCATTCGGGCGGTAGCAAGCTACTGTCGAGAGGGTGAACTCCCGGCATACCTGCTGCAAGCCCTGCAGCTCCCAACCAGCCGGCAACGAAGCAGCGGGAGCAGATAGGCAGATCATTGGGTTGGAGCACTGCTAGCCCATGGCCAACGCTCAACACGGGTCACCTAACCAGCCCCCGGCGGGTAGGAGGAGGCACACACAATTGATTTGCAAAGTTATAAGCATGTCCTCTAAGAGAAAAATCTTTTCCCATTTTCAAGCAAGACCAGACAGCAACTTCATGGTCACTAAGCTACTTGCGCATAAGAGACGCTGCAAAATCTGCAGCGACTTCAACTTCTTTGCTATTAACACATTCTCCATATTAATCTTCCCCAAATGATCCATATTAGAAATTTATGCATGACCATGTATTAAGAACCGCAGTAACTCTCTCTTTCTGAATATACCACAGAGCTTAAACACACGAAAGCAGAGAGCCTTAAGAGGCTGATGAGAACCATTTTCTAGTACATTGGAAAGGACAAACTGTTTTTATGAGTGTGCATTTTATAGTCTGTTTTTTCAAATTAAAATTAAAATAGTTCCCAGATGGAAGCTGCATCACTCCAAGTTTCGACCTAAAGAACACTGCTGGTGGTGGTGTTTTTATTTTTTTAATAGACAAAAATTTCAGAAAATTTGACTCTAGAGAAAAGCTGACAATTTCTTGTGCCTCTCAGAGAGGACTCACAGGCATGGTGAAATAAGCCTTGAGATTTTTTGGTCAAACACTCAGATAATAAGGAAAAGTTGGTTTCAAAACACTGGCAGCAAAGTCTGCCCTTAAATCTACAATGTGTGCATCAGACTGTGGAGAATTTCTTTACAAAGCTCCAGGCATCTAAACAGGCAGCTGGAGGGGGAAAAGGAGTCCCTTGGCCACCGTGTGCTAATCCACCGATTGCAAGTAGCTTCCTCCTGCAAATAATACTCCTTCCAAGCCACAGCTCCTTACCAAGAGGCCATGTCTAAAGCTCGAATTTAGCTTTTAATTTGCATCAGCAATGTCTAAAAGCAGATGACAGTCCAGTGCACCCCTTCACGCTTTTTCTGGTGCTGGAAAGGCAATTAAGAACGGTGGATTTTTGCTAAGCAAACTAATATTTGTAAATAGGGAGAACAGGAGAAGATATGGGAGATGGAGGTGGGGTCCTTGGTTTTGCACTTCTGACAGCACGTGAGTGCAGTCAGCACCCAGCTTTATTTGCACCTTCCATGTGCCACAGGGATCTCGCATGCTCATAGTTTTGAAAGGAGAAACGTATGAATGGTTTGATCTACAGGACAGCAGAGGTGGAAAGACCAGGTCACTCGGTGGCAACCTGCAGCTGAGGAAGTCCCTGACGGCTGAGGAGAGGGACTGGCTGGGGAGTCACGCGGGAAATGCCCGTTCTTCCGCTCTTCCCCAAGCATTCGCTACCACGTGCATGCGGGATACTGCTCTGGATGCACACCTGACCTGATCAACTGTGATGGGTCTTTCCTCTTCTTCTAGAAGAAGCTCCAAGGTGGTCACCACCTGCGTATGTTCTCCTCAACACGTTGGGCTTCAGGGAGCGCAGTTGTTACCGTGCTAGATACACCGCACCGAGCGAATAACTCACGTGCTCTACGCACAGCCCAAAGGTTGTCTGTTACAGCAGATTACTAAAACATTGCTTGTGCTTTGCAGTTCAGAGAGGATCAAGTTACGCCACAGCTCGTCACAGCTCACGACACTGTCGGTAGCTGTTACAAATGCTTTCACGCTGTCTGATGAGGGAGAAAACTGTTGGACGTATGGGAGAGGTGGGAGGGGAGGAGAATAGTTTCAGTTGTAATAGGATCTCATAGCACAGTAGAAATTGGGCTGTAAACACAAGACCCACCATGCTGGTGAAAGTTACCCTGTTTCCAAACAGTTTTAGGCAGCTGAGTCCAGAGCAGAAGGACTAGCTTATTCCACAGTTCCATCCTAAAATTAATTTTCCAGCCCTAAATTAACAGTTCATCTTCCTAGCAGCCAAAACTTCCCTGAATCCAAAATTCTCATTCTAAAGCAATTCAAAATGCTCACTTCAAAGAAACAAAAAGTGCAATATTCATCCCAAGGACCAAACACTGAGCTGGCAATCAGGAGCTCCTCTTCCACTTGAACACAAGCAAATACTTCTTCACCGTGAGGGTGACTGAGCACTGGTCCAGGCTGCCCAGAGAGGCTGTGGAGTCTCCATCCTTGGAGAGGTTCAAAACCTGACTGGACACAGTCCTGGGCAAGCTGCTCAAGGTGACCCTGCTTCTCATGACCCAGGCGATCTCATGAGGTCCTTGCCAACTCCAACCACTCTGTGATTCTGTAAAGCAGCGTAAGCTTTCAGACAGACCTCCTGCAGATTGCTTCTCCTCCCTGCTCTGTATTCAGGCCACTAAAAATAGCTCAGCTGGACTTAAGTGCCTACAGTGATATCTGGACTCAAGCAACCAACAAGCAGTTCTGACTCCCTCCTAGCCACGACTGCCAAACCTCAACTCTGATGTCAACTGAGAGAAGCAGGGACCAGCTTCAGATCATCTAGACGGGTGTCGATCTAGCTGCCCCAGACACTCCTCTCCAGTGCCTGGTCTGCCAGCCCTGGAGAATGGATGATCCAAGTCATTCATTTTGCTCTTCAACTTTGATGCTAGAGCAGGTCTCTTCAGCCTTGTTTAGTCCCTCAATAGGAGGTCTGAGTACTATTTACATGCCTTGATTCCTTCATCAGTACAATGGGGAATAAGTGATGCTTTCCCTTCTCTGAAGAGCACTTTGGGATCTTAGCTGGAACAGCCCTGCCGGAGAACCACCACTTCATTCGGAGCAAAGAGCTCGGTGGAGCTGCGAGGAAATACAGCAATCTGCTGGCAGCGATCTTTCTCCCCAGGTCACCGAATCCACTGCTTTGCTAAAAGAGGAACTGAATGGGCTCTTCAAACCCCAACCTCACCGCTCAGCCAGCAACCACAACAGAAAGCACCCGTTTCCGTATTAATTTCTGCTCGCTGAAAACCCCAGGATGCAGCAAGGCCAGCATAATAATACCAATTAGGGATATTTAATGCAGTAATTTCAAACACAATTAACATAATGAAGCTCCGTCTCGTTAAGATAAGTAATCTCAGAACAGCCGAGTTAAAGGTGAGCGGGCTGAAGCACATAATAGGAATGCTAAACACTCATTACACGAACAGAGCTGGGAAAGGTTTCAGTACAGGTCTTCATCAAAAAAACAGCGCTACTCACTCCTCGTGCGCGCAAACACACACACACACACACAGAGCAGGATACATGGTATTTATTATCTGTATTTCAATAGCACCCAGAGGAAGCAGCACCAGAACCTTTTCATAAAAGATACTGAGCAGACCCAAAAGATCAGGCAAGTCCTGCAACAAGTCATTTAGAGGCAAAAGAGTAATAAGGTGGTCTTGCAGCAAATGAGGGAAGGAGCAAGTGGCTAGTCCTGGGTCAGACCAGGCATAGTAGGTAGAAAATTGTCTCTACTAGAGGAACATATTCATCTCCCTCATGAAAAACACCCTTAGCCAAGCATAGTTTGGCTCCACAACAGATAGAGAGACCGTGAAGGAGCCATGCTTTGCACACATTCAAATCGATGTTTCTGTATGATGGCAAAAAACGTTACGCTAATACCTAGGACACTTAGCAGCAGGGAAGGTGGTTATTTATGACTTCTCCCAGGCAAAAAATTTCTTTTTTCAAATCAGTTGGGAGAGCATTAACACTTTGTAGAGCAAATATGGGAACTCACCACGGATGTGGGACAAATGACCTGATCCAGGTAATCCTGGAGCGGTCCAGGTTTGACTGTTCAGTGCAGCCTTGATCTTCTACCCGCAGACACAGCTTACAAGAGCCGCAGCACCCCGTCTGTGCCTGCTGTGCCACAGGAAGCGAAATTTGGGGCAGCGAAGCTCCGACTGCCAGGCTGAGAACAGGCTGATAAGGCTGCGCTGCAGTAGATGAGGATTTCCTGCTTTTGAAGCTACGGACATGCTAATTTTTTTTTTTCTTAGAAATCATGTAAAACAGTCAGTACGGTTAGCACAAATGGCTAGAGAAAGAACTAAAAACAACCAGACAAAATGAAAAAAATCAGGGTGCACAGAACAGAACGGTTGAGGTTGAAAGGGACCTCTGGAGATCATCTAGTCCTACCTCCCTGTTCAAGCAGGGTCACCTACAACAGGTTGCCTAGGACCATCCCCAGACAGCTTTTGAATATCTCGAAGGATGGAGACTCCACAACCTCTCTGGGCAACCTGGTCCAGTGCTCAGTCACAGCCTTTGACTCCAGCCTGAACCTGTCTTCTCCTTCATTCCCCATATAGGACACCTTCTCCTCTGCTTCCAGTTCCCTCAGGGTCCTTGTTCCATTTCACATCCAGTTCCCCAGATGTGGTCCTAGCTCTCCTGTTGGAAAAGCGCTCCCAGATCCTCACATGAGGCACACCAGTAGATACACTAGGACCTCTTCCTCTACAGGGCCATCCCCAAATGCTCACCTTGCTGCCCCAACTCTCTTCCCACATCCCCTGCATTCCCAGCCCCAAACATGACACCAGCCCTCACTCATCTCCCCCCAGATGCCCTGTATATCACTTGGCAGCTGAACTTGGCCGCTGTGCTGAGAGCTTCTTATTTCTGATGCTGGCACCGAAGCCAGATCTCCGATGTGTGCATGCAAACTCAAGGCGCTATACAAATAAGACCCACAATCCCTACAAAAACAAGGCAGCCTGAGAAGACCAAACCAACAGGCATAAAAGACACACAGTTCCAGCTCTGTTTAACCCAGAATCCGAGAGGGCACAACCATTTCGCCTCCCAGTCAGAAAGGCTCTATCATACCTAATAACCATAAATCCCACAAGACATCCTCAGATAACATGCACAGTGGACTGGCAAAAAATTTTTGGCTCATGAAACTAGCAAGGTTGTTTTACAGACTGAAGCTTTTCGCTCTGTCGTTTCAAACCGTGGCAAAATCTAACCTGGGATTCAGAAGGTGGCAGACGCCAAGGATGTACGTTTCAATGAACATCAAATCGACAAACTAATCAAATCAACAAATACTTGGGTTTCAAAACAAAAGGGTTATACCGGTGTCACCTGTTAGCATCCATGTTGAAACAGGCAAGTGACCCTGCCTGGAGAGCTATGCCTTGTGTCACCAACGCAGATGTCACCTTTAAGTTGTCGTATTAACAAGAAACTGTAAGCACAGCAAATGCGAGTTTTGCTGTTCGTTTCACTACAAACTAACAGGGAACCACATTGAAATTCTCCCTTCTGCATGGCGGGAGAGCTTAAAAGCCTCAATATGCAACAAGCAGCATCACCTACCAGAACTGCTAGGTATTGGGAGGCAATAATTAGGCAAATGAAGGCAAGGAAGAGCTAAATGATTTGTCCAGGGCCACCAAAGGAGTCAGCGTGTCGTTAGGAGTCTCTTGTGTACCACACTGTTCCCAAAGCCCTAACACAACCACTGCAAGACCGACTCACGCAGGAGCTGCTGGGACAAAACGTCAGCATTGCAAAAATCAGCCGCAGGAGAGCGAGCTGCGCGGCAGCCAAAACCAACTTTCTCCCCACTCCCTTCCTCTCCACCCACAAAGGCAAGAGTTCTGGTGGCTGAGCGATCTCGGGCAAGATGGAAATCTTGTCTGAAAACAGAAAGAAAAAACAAACAAGAAGGCCCTCACCCCCTGGTGCTTTAAGCTCTAAGAGCCGCAGGCTGCCGAAAGGACGCTCGCTTGGCTAGGCTGCCCGAGACGCGCTGCACGGTCCACACTGCTTTGTGAGCGAGCAAAGCTGCAACAGAAAGGAAAAATAAAAGCCTCTCAGTTGCTGCGGCGGCAGGAGGCATTGCCAGGGATCGCGCAGCTCAGCTTCGGGGAAGAGAAAGCATGCCCGGCCCCAAGGCTGCCTCGGGAAAGCACCATGGATTGCGGAGCAGAGCAGGATCAAGCTTACAAGACTCAACTGCCTACAACTCAGGTGTCCTGATACCCCGATTACCCTGGAGACAGTAGTAGCTAATTAACAGGCAGTCATGGGATATAGCTGAGTGGTTAGATATTTAGGATTAGTTTAATTACTTCAGCCTCAAAAGCATCCCAAAATTATAGCAACAAGAGATTCTCTTTCCAGCAGCCCCCTTGTACAACAATACTTGTTACCTGTTCTCCAGCCTCTGGTGCAGCTCTTGATGCCTCCAGCAGTAGAGATCTCCTTGGGAGAGCTTTCTGGCAGACTTGCTGATTTTCAGTGTTAGTATGTAATAAAAAAGGAAATTCATGAATTGGCTGCAGCAATTTGAGGGAGATTTGTGACCATAGCAACATTCCTATAATCTACACAGCAAGGAACAAAAGCTGCTTTCATCATGTTTTTCCCAACCCTCTCGACTCCACCGCTAATGCTAGACAACAATGTCCAGACACTCTCTGATCCCGGATGATCACACGTGCTCTCCTGCTCTCTACCCTGACACACACAATCACTGAAAAGGGGACTTAAAGGGACTTGGAAAGGTTGTCCACCACCTGGACAGACTCTACCTAAGCAGCCACCCTGGACAGACCATGCTCCTGAACCGCTTTAAGAGAGGGGAAATGCCGGAGTGCCCATCAACCACCACTGACCACCACAACGGTCCCACCGAGGTGGGCACGTGGCAGCGACACTCAGCCGAGGATGAGCTGAGGACGCAAACCATGCTGGCAGCAGATAATAAACAACCAACTCCTTTCACAATCTCAAGCCTGTAAGATTACATTTCTCGCTGGCCTATGCCACGTGGCTGCCGCCTTCCGTTTCCTTCCTTTGGTTCACTCCTCTCACTTAGTCTGCCTGGCCTTAGATTCAGCTGTAACATCCTTGGGCCGAGCTTGTCTCTTGCAATGCATCCGCGCCACGCCGAGCGAGTGTCCTAACGGGGGGCTGAGCTCTGCTCAGGCCTGCAGGCACTCCTGTAATACAAGTCAAAGAATAAATTAAAACACTGAGAAGTCAAGCTAACGAGCTGCCCACCGGCACCCTGCTCTGCGCACCTACGACGGAGACGCATCCGGAGAGAGAAGGCTGCCCACCGAACCGAAGGCAGGGAGCTGTATTCATGCTCTCGCTATTTTTAGCTTCTTGAGCCAGGGTAGCCGGCTTGTGCTTCCTGCCCCCGGACACAACATCTGGGCTCTTTAGGGCCATTCCAGCTTTTTTCCCACAGCTCGGAGACTGGAATGTGGCAAGGTGGAGCGCCGGAGGGGCCGAGAGGCAGCGCGTTTCCAAGTTAGCAGCAAAGAGCACAGGGCTGCACTAACTCCACAGCTGGGACAGCTCGGCGGCGGTGATTACAATCTGCCCACTTAATTTGTCCCTGTGGTTTCTATCAGAGGCACACCAGGAGGAAATTCCTGTACAGTAGTTAAAGCACAGGGCTGGGGTGTCAGATGACTGGGGCTCTATTCCCAGCTGTGTCCCAGACCTTCCCTGCAGCCTTGGGGGATTCGCTTCATCTGCTCCCGTTCCCTTGCTCGCAGCATTCCTCAGGAACTCGCGGGGGATTTCAGGGGCTGCAAATAGAAACGAAGCCTAGCAACACAGCAGGAGCAGCTTCCTGTCCTACAGGATGCAGAGCATCCTACAAACGGCCTGTAATAGAAACAAAAGACTTAATTACACAAACTTGATCGATTCCCCCAGCCCCACTGAAAACGCTCCCCTTGTTTTGTAGGGATGAAAGGGGACGGCTGGGCACAGCCATGTCCACAGCCCCATGCGACCAGGGGACTTATTTGAGGAGATATGTCTAGATGGTCTCAAAGGTGATGCTAGGAAAGCAAAAAAAAAGAAAAGAGAAGAAAAAAAAAGCCACAACTAAGCACCGTTTGCTGGTCTGGCTTAAATTCTTTCCTTACTCCAACATAAAAATCTCAGCCTGGGAGCAAGACATGCCAGGACCATGCGACCACTCTTAACAGAGCCTTCCTGACCCCTCTGCTTCAGTCAGACCCAAACTTCAATATTCAAGGGAGAGAAGAGGGGAAGAAATAAATAAAAAAAGATAAAAAGGAAAATACCTCACAAGTGAAACTACAATAAGGAAGGAGGATAGGGGTGTTTATTTCTGACACTACAGCTCTGTTATCTCTGAAGCTTGAGATCTGTTTAGATTTGAGTGTACTCAAACCAGGGATCTTTGGCTGCCTTTCCTTTGTAGGGGCAGAGCAGGGGTAGTGCTTTGCAAAATGCCCCAAGGTCCTCAAACAGAGGGCAAAAACCCCAAATAATGCTGCACCTTCCATTCAAAACTCTTGTTTTGATGTGTATCAACTGCGCATCACTGAGACGATGCATTACCTCCCCAGTGTAGCTTGAATACCAGAGAAGCGATTTGGGATCATTTGCAAAGAAAAGACGTGGCAGGAGGGAGAAGCCGTCCTCAGTACCTGCTCCCGCGTCTCTCTGCTTGCCCGTACCCACGTACCTTCGATACGGAAGGATGGCACAACCAGCCCAGACCTAATAACCCCGTCTCCTGGGCTGCACGCTCCACACAGCTTCTCCAACTCAGAAATCTCTCTGGAAAATACATTACTAGGAATACAGCATAGGCGGGACTTCCCAAAACCAAACTAAAATAAGTGTGATCTTTACCACTGTGTTCTTCGAGGGCAGAGTTGGAACAAGGCTGCGTTTAAGAAACGCCACTTTGCACCTCTGCAGAGCACCATATACAAGCTATACACCATGCAGGAACATATCGCTGCAAACCCTGCCATCCCGCCACGCTCTCCCACCCCTCCTCGGTCCTCCCTGGTTAGCCCCATCCCCAATCTCTCCCTAGGACCTGCTAGAAACAGCAAGTTTCTGATCCTGATGCACAGCACCGTTTTTAAGCACAGGCTTGCAAGCAGAACAGGATTATCTTGCTTCACGTGCAAGCCAAAAACTCCAGGAAAATAAAGTTACCTGAACATCAGCCATGACTTCTGAATCAACACTGCGGCAGCAGATCCCTCCTCTATCCCAGCCGATGGTGCGATGCCTCTTTGCTTGCCAAACACCTGCTCCTCAGCAACGAAGCTTAGCGCTTTACAGCATGAAAAAGGCTTTGCAAACACACGAGCTAACCATGCAAACGCAGCATTTGTTCAGGCTTCGCGCGCGGCAGCCCGCTCCTCGGCGGCCGAGTCGAGCCGGACGGCAGCGAGACCCCAGGGAGGCAGCTCGCGATGATTCCTCCGAGCGGCAGAGGCACGACCGGAGCCCCAGAGCTTCAGTCACTGCCTCTGTCCTGGATTTCTTCTAAATCCTGCCCAACAAGCTGTTCTGATTTATCCCAGAACCACCAAAGATAGAGCCACAGTTTGGGATTAAAAGAACTAGAGATAGTGCTTCTACAGTTTACACTCATACAAATAAGTGTTCAAGAGTTGACAGGACCTCCAACTTCCCCCAGTCTCTTCAAGACCATGGACTTTTATTATATTTGGCATCTAACTGCTTCAACATGCTGTGAAGATACATGATGACAAGCAGCTGCATGCCATTAACACAAAATATAGCTGTCTTCAATTAAGGTGCCTCCATTTCCAGCTCTTCACAGGGAAGCTCTGGATCTTCTTTAATTTTGCACCACGCATTTCAGACAACGCAGATTTTTCAGAAGACTCACTAGAGTTTCTCTTCGATGCAAGAGGAACATAACCTGGGAAGCTTTACACGAAGGAGACATTTCAGCCGAGGCACTCGCGTTAAGGATGTTGATCTGGGTCCTACCATGAGCTCAAACACACAAACGTCACCCTCGCTCCAAATCAGGGCAACGAACCCGGACCCAGACTTCAGCAATACCGAGCAACAGTGATTCCCAATACTTAATTTTAATCCTCATGCTTTGATTTCTATGCAACCGTTTTTGGATGCATAAAATTGCTAAAATCTCAGTGCCTCCACAGACGATCGACAAGGTCAACTAAGCGAAAAAGCCAGAACACCGTTACATAACACTTGCCGAGTATCACGCGTAGATACTTCGCTCGTGGCAAAACTATTCGAAACCCTCCCATGCCCATACATATTTTTACGTGAACTCGAAAAAGGTGCTGGTGCATTAGAAGTGCAGTCTGCATATGCTCAATTGCCAGATAGCAGTTTGCTCCTTTAGCCACGATTTTCCGAAGTATGAACATAACATACAATAGGTACACAAGGAAAGCAACTTACAGATATTTAGCTGACCTAAATAACTGTAACTTCCAGGTAACTTAACAACTTTCGAATTTGCGATATCTCAAACAATTAACGCACACAGGCCACATACATAAAAGTTGGTGGCTTTAACAGTGCTATTTGAGAGATCCCTTCTACTGCACACATCTGATAAGTACCCAGCTGTTGCAAAGGAGAACCACAAGGCTGGAAAATCTCTGATCTCCTTTCAATTTTGTTTAGCTTCTAGGATGAGAAGCTCTCCAGACTGCAAAAACTGCAAAGAAGCACAAGAGAGAACAAAATCAAACGCAGTGACTTGCTTTCATTGCATCGGCCTGCAAAGTCCCACATCCTTTAAAGGAGACAGCCCACCGAAGAAAGGCGCGTAAGAAGGTTGGGAGCACGGCGTCTCTTGTGGAGCCGGATTTAAAACAAGGTAAAATTTTGTTCAGAAATGGAAACTGAATGTCCAGATTTAAACATCAAATTCATACTAATAGTACTGAGGAGTAAAAATACCCACTTTTGCCACTTTTTATGTACCAGCCCCAACTATCTGGTTCAGCTAACACAAGATGTTTGACACGCCTCAAACATGAAGCTCAAACAAGTTTCCTTTGGTACTTGTTGTGGATTTCTCCTGAAGAAATCCAAGTATTCAAGTTTTAGCTAAGATATGAAAAAAACCTAGCTAATGAGGTATCATTTAACGTAACCTATTGTTTTATAAAACTTCACCTTTGTTCACAGAAAGCAGCCTCTCCTCCAAAGCTTAAGAATATGAGAGGTTTTGTTTATAGAAAGAATTGATTTGTATTAAAAAAAGAAAAGAATCATTTGAGAAATACACCACACTTGCCTCCCTCTTTTGGCTCTAATTTAAGTGTTGTCCCAGCAGTCGTGCTGAGGGGGCTCAGCACCTCTGACGGTGCAGACCATCGGTTTCTACCTGGATGGGTTCTCCAGCCATCCTGAACTGCAGACCCAGCTCCTGTCCACGGCCACCTCATGACCAGGAAGTGTAGTTAAAACCTTCTGATGAAATCAGTTTGTCCGGATTTTCTGTTTTCATTTCATATTAAGCATTGAACGCAGTGACGAGGAAGGGATTTGGTAAGATGACACTAATACTTGAGGGTGACAGGAAATAACTGCATGAAAATAGAGTTTTAAGGGTGCAGACAAAACTATAGGACAACTTTCTAATGGAGGAAGATAAAGCTACACTGTTAGAGTAAAAATCAGACAGGAGACACTAGAAGAGAGGCAATCCTGCATTGGGAAAGCTATCAGCAGCAAACCGAAGGGCCGCATTACCAGGCGCTACTGCAATACGAACAGAGGTGGCCCCAAGAACATGGTCTCCACACACCATCTCAGAAGCGAGTCCCTCCTCTAGAAGAGCTCAGTCCCTAAACAGTGAGATAACAGAAGGGCACAAGGGGTTAAAAGACCAGGCTCCGGGAAGTTTAATAGCACAAACACGTCCAGACTGTGTCAGGTGGGCTCAGGGCCAGGGGACAGGTCCTGGCACCAGTGAGTTATCTGTTAGATATGCTGAGGTGGCCAGAATGAGGAAGGGTGGCAGTCTGGACAGTCCCGTGACACGGCACAGGAACGCCGTGGCCTGGCCAACAGTCCTAACCAGCGACATCCCACTCCCCAGCGCTCCACCCCGACTGACTCGGAGGACGTGTTTGGGGTGCAAGTGGAGCAGAAGACAACGTGCAGATAAATACTTACGTGTGGGTAAGTCTTCCAAATACACATGAGCATTTTGAGCATCTGCTCACTTAGTACTGAAAAGAAAGGTAAACTCGCTGTAAGAGAGAATATGAAGTTGCTTCACATCCTCTCTCGCAGGCAGTAACTGCTCTCCGAGGGATTAGACGGCACTGCACTTATCACCTACCATACAGCAACCCGCACGCTCCGTTTGATCTTATCACAAAGAGAAGAAGGAGCGTTCACTGCAAAGGTCCCTGCCAACAGGCCTCCATCATGACTAAAACACACTTTATACAAAAAAAAGATTTGAGAAATCTCCTCTTTGAGCAGTTCAGGAGAGACTGAAGTTTCTCTGCACTGCGTATTGCAGCATCACCTTGAGACACCTCAGCTCCAGCACCCCGAGCACTCTTGGTCCTGCAAGCTTGGGGCTTCCAGATGATAATCCCCATCCTTTTTCCTGGGGAAGGCACTTGACCTGTGGGGCTAAAAAAGGTTCCCTGCTTAGAAAAAAAGTAAATCATCTTTCCAAACTGCTCTGCAGCTGACATGTAACATACTCTGAAGAAGTGCTAGGGACGAGCACACTTTCCCCCCCCAGGCTGTTCATCCCCCTCTTCCTCCAGTCTCAGCTCTTCCTCTTTTAAAACGCTCATGGAGCGGCAGTGGGTCTCCCTACAGCCACCTACGCGGCCAGGATAACGCCCTTCGGGAAGTCCCACCAAGGCAGCGCTGTCCTGCCCAGCCCTGAAAAACAGCAGATCCAGGAGATCGAACCATCTTATGTAGTTTTAAGTGCTTACAGATGAGCGCGAGCGGAGAGGAGGGGGAAGAACCACATGTTTCTGCAGCTCCTGCAGTCTGGTTCGCACAGACCGACCGGCACCCAGGGAGAGCTGCTGGCCTCCAAAGGCCCCGAGGAGCGGGGATGCGGCCCGGGGCAGCTCCTGCCCACGCCGCCTATTCCTAGGGAAAAGGAAATTGGTGCACAGAGGTTTCCAGCTGTATTTACTTTATTAACCAAGCAAAGTGAACTGCAAGAATATAAACGTTTTAAATGTAAAAAGCAAGTTAACCCCAAATTAAGTTATCAGGCTAATTAAGCCATATCTAATCAGTCCATTGATCTAATAATTAATTATTTAAATAATCTGGGAAGGAAGCAGTGTAGTTGAGTTTTAATCCTCAAGACAGAAGAATATTATCAGTGTTGGTGGCAAATAATAGCTGCGTGCAACAGCCGAGCAACCGATAAAAACTTCATCTATTTACTCGCAGGCTGATACCAACACTGAGACGACGGTTTCTGACGCCGACCAAAGCTGCCCATCCACGTTAGAGGCACGTAAGAGCTCTGCAACGGAGCCGTATCAAACACGCCATCGCAATCAAACCAGCTAGTTTGTTACAATTAAAATTCTCTAACATATTTCAGGTTAAGAAGATGACTTCTCAAGATAAGCTAAACAAGATCTAACTTTAAAAGCATGTATGAGTGCTTTCGTAGAGCCAAGTTCTATCTAATCTGTGGTGCTTGGGATAAATTGTAGGTGTCTCTCTGCTGCTCATACACTCACCTAGCAGCCATCTGCTCGAGTTCAACTGAGTCCGAGTGCTCCCCTCCCAGCAAAAACTGGAGAAAGAACAAGATTTTAAAAGTCAACACTCGCAAAAACAGCAACAGCTTGAGATGGGGAAAATTACTTAAATTTCATTTCTTCCAAGTGCCCATAAAAGCAGCCTCTCTCCCCTTCGCGCAAAGATCTAAGGGCTTATTTTTCTCTTTATCTCCATTTCTTGGTTTGACAAGGAGAACCAGAACATCTGCCAAGAAGGATGACTTGTATGTGTAGATCCAAGAGGTGCAAAGCAGACTTTACCAGAGATCTGAGATTCAAGTTCTAGGCAAGATTATTCAGCCTTCAGTACTTCCACAAAAGAGAAGCTTTTTCCATGAGAAAACGGCCCCATGAACTGCTGAAGCTTTCATTTGTTTTTGCCCATTTTTCATCGTTCAAGCGTCTTTAAAGCCTTTATGTTTTGCAGAAACGGTCAACTTTTTCATTGTGGATTTTAGAAAGAGTATCAACAAAAACTGCAATTTCCTGAAAGTACGTAGGAGGCTTTTCATATTTACTTTTTCATTGCTCTAAAAAAGACCATTAGTTGGTTAAAAATAATTTAAAACCTAATCCAGCTCTGCTAAACTCGAAGCACCTTACTGTGCAGAGGGACAGGAAAGGCAGATTTCGTTAGACAACGTGGTGGATATGCTCTGCAAAGAGAAAACTTCACACGAAGGAAGGTGTGATAAATGACGCTAAACACTCGCTGCGTGGTCAGCGCGCCCATATCAACGGGGCTAAAACGGGGCAAGTCAACACCTTACGGCAAAGACAAAAATTCCTGGGCTTTAATCCAGCGCTCACTTCACTACAGGACCACTCTGTGAAAATTACTCTATTTTAACTAAAGAGGTGTTAATAAGAGCCAATTAGTTTCACTGTACTATACCCCTGTACGTGCTCGTTCAGCATAGAGGTGACCTCCTTTCAAATTGGCTTAATTTTACTCTGGGAGGAAATTAAGACAAACCTTTAGGCAAGTTTAATTCTGAACTGAATTTCATAAACTTCAAACAAATGAACCTGAAAAGTGGAATTCAAATTAGTTTTCCTCAATTCCAGATGCGGACGAACCACGAAGCTCTCTGCGTTTCTGCCGAAAATCCTACTGCACCTTCAGCCCAACTTTTTGCTCCCAGACTGAAGCGTGCTGCTGCTCTTCTAGTCGATAATCATCTTTCCACCTCCCAGATGGCTGTATTTCTACAAAGCTGTGAATACAGAGCTGCCTAGGGCTTAGGGCTCCTTGGAAAGCATTATATGATGTTTAAGGCTATTTTAGTTGCGTGTTGAGTGCCTCAGCCCAGAAGCCAGCCGTTAAGAGAAAAGTCAAGATACAAAGCTCTTGCAAAAGGGCTCAATGGGAGGTTTCTCTCCAAAAAAATGGGAGACTAGGGAGCTCGAAAATATTAAGGAATAACAAACTCACTTTCCAAGTTCATTTTACCGCATCAACTCCGCTAAGTGAAAAGACCGCTTAGAGGGTATGAATTCAATCAATCACACCAGATTAGGCAAAGCACGACACCGCAGTGAGGAGGAATAACTTGCCCAGCGTGGAAAAAGTGAATCCACTAGGAAAAGGAAAAGGCCACGGGGGCAGGCAGACAGCAACTGAAGGCAAATAAAAGGAGGAATGGATTTCCGTCCAAGTTTTAAAGCGAGAAGCAGTCTGGCTGCTGACCCGGGGTAGAGCTTGACAACCTCCCTGGCTCCTCATCTCACTTGACTCGTCTCTGGCCGTAAAGAAAACTGCAGTGCAGAACTGTGCATCGTTGGAGCTCAGGGTTACAACAAACAAGTTTTGCACAAAACAGTTCCGTATTTTGTTTCATTTCCAAGTCTCTGCTCAAACCCACTGCCCATTTATTCCCCCACCCAAGCTTGCCGGTCGCGAAGCAGCAAGTTGCCACAAGAGCCACGTGCATTGCCGCAAAGGCAGGATACGGCCATGAGACGGGAAAGGGGATCGGAAGGAGGGAACAAGCAGCCTTTCAGAAACGGACGCGAAGCAGGATCGTTTCCAAATACCAGGCAACATTTTCTGACATTTCTCAAAAAAGCATCAAGAGCTTTTTACCAAAAAAGGGAACGAGAAAACCTCTTCTGGCTGAGGCCAGCAGCAGGAAGACCGCTCTCAGCGTGCCACTTCCATGGGGACAGACAGCCACAGACAGGCCAGCAGCAGCAGAAAACGTGGTGCCATACGCTCTAATCTCATCAGCTACCTAAAAGAGTAAATGATTATCAGGGTGCTCAGATGAGCTCGTTTCTTATTTTAATTAAACCTGTTGGTCAAGTCCTCACTCAAGAATCTTCTGTTCCCTCTTAAGACACCATAGCACAAGGAGGCCTTGCTGGATGGTGTCTCAGCTCTTCCCTTTCTCACCCAACAAACATCAGAGGCTCCGGCAAGGAGCGAAGCGCACGCACCACGCTGAGATTTATCACTCCAAAACCAAGCAGCGACGCACTGGGCAGGATTCAGAGCTCTCTTCCGGAGAGAAGCAGCTTGCTACGCTTGACGGGGGAGTCGGACATCGCTGCTCCCCTGGTGAAGTTCACACAGACACATGGACACAAAACTTGATGAAGTCACACAACTTTGCCCACCGTTAGCGGGAACCAGAGATGTTCACTTCAATTTGGAGCACCGAATCCCTCGAGCCAGAAGTACCAGCAGAGAACAACTAAATCTTGCCATGTGTTCTGCAAAAGCATGACTTGGGATCTAAAGGGAGAAAAACAAGTTATCACACTGCATTTTGTTTTTCTGGCTCTTAAAACTTTGCCAATAGTAAGAGAATTTGTCACGGGGAACCGGCTGATGTGTTGACAGAGAGGCAGGCGGTGGGATGGACTCCAGCCCGTCCTCCCCCGGCATTACTTGTCGGAAGGGCAAGCAGGAGTAAGCGTTCCAGTACGACAGCAACTAGATCCAGCTTCGACACACGGGCTCATGAAAGCAGTCATATGTAGCTACCCTCGAAGCAATTTCTTTCTTTGTAGCCTTAACTCCCACACATAATTACGAGCCTAAACGTTCTAAGACTTCAAATGATATTTTGCACTTTTTAAAGTTTAAAGAAAAAAAAGAAAAAAACCCCACCACTCATATCCGCAGTAGCAGACTTACGGGGTGTTTTCCCCAAGCCCCATTTCCCACGTCCATGCTTTCTCGGAGGCAGCCCGCGCTCAGGCTGCCTTCAGACCCCGTCTAACTTTGCAACAGGGAACCACTTCTGCCAAGCATCAGTTACATGATGTTGCTGCACACGGGGACGGATGAGAAACGACAGACACAGCGCGCTAGGACCTGCTCAAGCAGCGAGTAAGAGCAACCGTGAACGCATCTGGAAACAGAGACACTCTTCCCATTTTAGAGATTTCCTTAGGGTCCTGTGGGAAGGTTGTAGCCGAATCTGGGGTTGAACCCGTAACTGTTTAATCTAAAAAGTGTTAGGTTTAATATTTTTCACCTGGAGGCTATATACAAACAAGTCTTCCTTTAAAACCAAATTTGAGTATTATCAATTTTACAAAGAGTCTTTCACAAAGTCCTGTTAGCAAAAAAAATAGCATTTGGGAAAGCAAAGCTGTTGGCGTTAACTCCCCAAACATCTCCAATATGAACTCAGGGGGACTCATGGCCAGGGAAGGCAGGAATTAATCTGGTATTCCACATCCACCTCAAAATAATAAAAAAAAAGAAAGAATGTTATCACTCGTTTCCCAGCTTTGTAAACAGCAGGCCGCCAAATCTGGGCCAAAAGATAACACGCAGCATGGCCCTGTAGAATGACCGTGGTTTAATGAAATTATAGCACTATCTAAAAGAAAAAAACTCCCCCAAAAGACACAGGCCAAAAAAAAGGGTCAGGGAAGAATATAACACGAGGAAAATACAACATGGGACAAATAATTTGCGATTAAAAGTAACAGGTTTTAGACTCTCCCCCAAATTTGTGGAGCATGCTATATTTCGCACTGCGAGTGTGGGGAAGAGGAGGAGAAGGGGGAAGAGAATATCTAAATCAAAACAAGTCACAAGGCATCAACAATCCCTTGATGACAGGAGAGTAGTTTTTGTTGGCACAGCCCATGACAGCTGGAGGAATAATTGCAAAGCTGAGCGAGAATGCCTAGAATATATTCTGCCTTTAGATTCGCAGATGAAAGATGCTATCCACAAGCACTCGGCAAACGTTAATTAAACCCACACAACCCCCCTTGGCAGATCAAGAAGTATTTATCGTTATTTTGCAGGGAGGGGGATGAACATCCCACTTTTAACCTAAGGTGCCCATTCTTCCTGTTTCTGAAGTGGTCCCATAGATATATGCACCATTAAAAACCCAGATGGACCTTTCTAGTTCAATAGCCTTTGCCAGGACACTGCCAGGAGAGGGGAGACGCTTGTTTCTCTCCCTCTGCCTACGGTCGCAGCAGCGATCTCGACTCGCTCTGTGCCACATCAACAGCAGAGGTGATTTTCAGAAAACTTTAAAGCCACGCTGTCACTTCGTGAGTTATAAAAAATTCAGCCCTTCCTTTGCTTTTCCTCTTCATCACGCGCAGCGGTGATTCAGCCTTTCGAGGCTGCCTGGGTTGCATGCTCTGAAACTTCTCCCCCACTTGCATGCCATTCCCTGGAGAACTGCTGCTTCTCGACTCCTCTTTACGAGCATCCGCTCTTGCCAAGCCGCTGCTCCGGCCTCTGTGAGCTGCTTACCTAGTTTTGGACCACCGGCCGCCAGTTAGAGCCCCCCACCGCAGGCAGGGGCAAGCGCGTCCCTCTCTCCCGCGGCGATCTGCCTGCCGTCAGGCCAGCTCCCTTCTGCCGAAAGAGAAGAAATATTTCCAGCGTCTCCCTCACACGAGGCTCCAATTAGGGACTTCGGCCGCCAGCTCTGGCTGAGTTCCTCCTCCCTGAGCCCGAGGCAAGCGCCTGTGAATCCAGCAACAACCAGGTTTCATCCGTCTTCCCTCTAATTAGACGTTATATCAGCACACATAACTATTTCAAAGTAGCTTTATGCCTAGCCATCAACAGCTACTGCTACCGTTCCAAACGAGCTTCCTATTCTATACATCAATATACACAGCACTCTGCAATGTGCTACAGATAAAATATAGTACTATTAGTGCAAATTTAATCCAGCATGCTGAGTTAAGGCATGGAGAACACGCGGGGATAAAAGGGGGCAGCGAAATAATTACCTAAAAGCAAGCGAAAGAGGCAAAAAACACTTGAGACACCTGTATTGGTAAGGGAATAGTAGTGCTGCCTTCTACTGTGAAAAAGAGCTTATCCCAGAAAGAAAATTGGTCCGTTATTTGCTGAATTGACATGGAAAATCTTTTGTTCGAGATATCGGTCAGTTTGTTGGATCTTCAAAGAGTGGCTGAGAACATCTGCAAAGATGGGAAAAGCACCCGTAAGCACACACTGTGAACTGAAAAGCCAAAATACACAGCGTGGCCAATGCTTGTGATTTTACCATGAGAATAAGCACATTTGGAGCTCTTCCCCCCCTAAAAAGGCCCTCAAGGCAGCTGATTATACATCTATTTCAGTTGGAAACGAATTTAATGATGCAATTGGAAAGGAAATTTAAGAATAAGTGGAGTGCACTCAAAAACTCAGACACTAAGAAGCATAAAATCCACTAGTTTCTAAAAATCTCATCCCAACACATGCATGGCCTAGGAGAAGCTTGGCTATGAACACAACAGTATAAGTTGCTTAAAATACTGTTTTCATTCTAACCCCTTCTCTAACACAGACTTGAGAAGATCCCCTTCTGCTCTACTGCTGAACACGGACAGAGGATCCCTGCAGAGATGAAGAGCGTCGACTCTTCCTCGATGGCCAGGGGTTGACCTCAAAGCTGGCCAAGCACAGGTGCCCCCAACCGCTACCACAAAAACAGATGCCCAAGTGCAGCTGAGTCTCTCTCACATCTCTTGGACTGCAAGTTCGGCAGCAACACGGGTCCATCTGTTTCATACGTGTGYCGAGCTAAAGACCTCCTCGACCTGAAATAACTGCCAAGGAAAAAAGAGCGTGGGGACGCAAACTGCCATTCGTATCGTCTAGTCGCATGCACTAGCCTATGATCTTACTCACTCTGCATTAACAGCAAATTTAATGTCATTTAGGCTATGTTTTCCTGCAACAGAGGATGTGAGGACATTTTCGAACCATCCATCGCATCTCCAATGGCCTGCTGAAGTTGACCACCTGGGCCAGCCTGCCTTGCTTGAAAACCCACCTCCTAGTGCTTCAGGGTCACCTTGTTCAGACAGTCACCCCTCAGAAATGCTGGTGGGCAATGTTGCTTCTAGAAAGCTCACGCACCGGGTGGCATGCTTAGTTGCCCAGACAGCAGGTTTCACCATCGTCTGGCCACGATGTCCACCAAGTCAGACCGTTCAGGGCTGCAAGCAGCTCTCACACCAAATGGAGAAGATGGAAACCTGTCCCTACATGAATCCAGAGCCTCAACAAGGGAAATGAACATGGTTATAGAAGCATCAAGGATTTCTTGGGAGCTTGCCCGGTCACAGCAGCTTTCCTGAGGAGACGCAAGGTATGCTTGGCACAGAGGCTGCTATAAACTAAAGCATATTGGGGCCACCACTGAGCAGTCAGCTTTGTCGTTGCCCCATGCAGGCAGTCACCATCGTTTCTTTGCTAATCCAAGGCAGAGGCAGTGCCTAAGACCCAGATAAACCTAAATCATAGCTAGGGAACCAGTTAGCTGGTTTTGCAATTCCATATAACGTGTGTTACTGCAATCTGGCACTATCAGCAGATATGCGCAATTTTTTGCCGGGGGGGACCAACAGATGCTTGCTACTGCACTTAGTTACCCCATCTCCAACCCTTTGGCTTCGAGGGGAGGCAGGACCCATGGGGACTCAACTGTTCTCTCCACCCACCCACATGTGCCAGATCCGGCCCAGGCTCATCCCATGCAGCCGGTTGCTCCCTCTGCCATCCAGCTCACAGCTGCTTCTCCGACCTGCTCACTCAGAATGGGGGTGACACAGGGGTTAATGTGTCTGGACTGCATTTATTAACTTATAGTGATAGATGAAGTCAAAGTGTTCTGGCTCAAAATTTCATCCGTGCCCTTGGGTTTTAGTTAAATTGATTCTGCACTGCGAGGTAGATGCCGAGACATTATTAAAGGTGTCCACCGCATTCAGAGCAATTCCTGTGAAATCATACGCATTTGCAGTACACTTCATCTTGATGACACCCTCTAATTTGGGCAATTCCCGACAAGAAACGTTGCTCTGTTTTAAAACACGCTGCACCAACCCTTCCTGGCTTAAGCTCCAGGGTCCTCCTGACAAATCTTTGCAGTTTTTGGACTGGTTTTAGACAGGGGCTTAAACCGCCTGCGAAGCTCTGCCTCCTCATCAACCCTCCCCTCCTGGACATCAAGGTCTCCTCACTCCAGGAGGACGGTAGCTAGCAGGGTTGCCCATCTGCCTTCGTAATGGCAGGGCCGGGCCTTGTTATTCCCTTCCTCATGAGAAGGGGCAGAGCACCTTTTTGGCCTTCCCACACAAATCCGTAGCTGTGTGACTGCCAACTCTTCATCACTTCCCATTTCACTTGTCTCTTTTTTTTTTTAAACTTTGCCCAAGGTTATGTTCAGAGAAGGTTTTTCCCTCAAACTACAACATTATTAAGAATACTATCACAGTAACATCTGGAATTTTCATTAAAATCCTTCATGAAAGTGCATGTTTTTCAGAAGAAGGCCTCAGCACATTCTTGCCCCACACCCCTCCCTACGTGTGGCAATTTGCAGAAGCCACCTCACAGGCCACCTCCGTGACCTTCTTGCCCCACATCCCTCCCCAGGTGTGGCTGTTTGCAGATGCCACCTTGCAGGCTATATCCACGACTTTCTACAGGCGAACCTTCTCCTAACTCACAGTCACTATTTATTTCCAGAGAGCTGGACCAGGCTGCCCAGAGAGATTGTGGAGTCTCCATCCTTGAAGATATTCAAAAGCTGCCGAGACACAATCATGGGCAACATGCTCTAGGTGACCCTGCTTGAGCAGGGGGCTTGGACTAGATGATCTCCAGTGGTTCCTTCCACCCTTGGCCATTCTGTGATTCTGTGGCATCATAATATCATTTTCTTCTGGGGGATTGACACTGTTTTTCAAGTTAAAGCATTCTTTTTTTGCTACATGCTATCATCCATATTACATATTTCTAGAAAGAGATCCTAACCCTCCTGCCTGCCCTTCGGCATCCTAAGCACACCTCTGCTACTGCTCTGCCGCTGCTCAGGGATGGATGACAGGGCCCTTTGCAGCTCCCGTGCCCATAAAAATGTTCCACACTTGAGCAAAGCAGCAGTTTCTTACATGACAGACTCTTCCAGATCATCCTTCACTGAGTCTAATGTCTCTGGAAAGATCCCTGGGGAGGGAGCACTTTACTGCCAACAAGCTCCATTAAGAATCCAGCAACATCCAGCAAGGAACTGCAAAACAATTTTTTTTTTAAGCTGGCCAGCACACGCAGAACATGGCACAGCATATGCCGTATCGACTACCTGCCCACAGCTCTGTGCGCTGATTTTGAAGCGGGGTGGCTAGAAGCAAACGCAACTCTTTCCAAGAGAAGTACTTTAACTCAGGATAGCAAAATGGCATGAAAGTAGCACTTTTACGGTGGTTGCCCCACATCACTCATCACAGGGGAGAAAGCAGAACAGCTAACTGTAAATAACTTTCAAACACGGACAAGCACTACGGGTACACGAGGCATCATTTAGGATGTGGCTTCACACTGTAGCTCTGCTGATCTAATGGCCCATAGCTGCTGAAAAGGGAGATCTCTTCCTCCACTTCCAAACCTGGACCCACACTGAGCTAATTCAGGCAGCCAAGCTAGAAGAAAACTACCTCTATGGAGAAAGAAGTATTCAGATGTATATCAGAACCGGCACAAAAAGATCAGTGGGAACGCGAGGCTGGGAGCAAAACCTTTCCCTCCAGCGCCAGCTAGACATTATATCGGTTCAGCTATAATGCACAGCCACACTCTAAATTTAGATAGCTTTATAGTTACAAAGCTGTATCTCACTTATGTCCATTATTCCTCTTCCAGCACAGCAATGAGCTATGCTATTATAAATGCTTTTATATCACCATAGCTCTATTCACTCTACAGGAGCAGACATCAATTGCAGTTAAAGTGGTTCAACTTTTGAGCGTAGACAAAAGCCGAGACAAAGCTAATGGTGGTGAAGGACAGGTTGCCCAGGGAGGGGAATGATCAAAGGTTTAGGAGGAAAGGGAAAAAACCTACAGACAACTTACCTGTGCTTGGGTCACCGCTCATTAATGCTCTGAAGAGAGTCACTTCATATGCTATAAATTATGCTGCTCTTTGCCAATTCTCTCATCATGCTGCTCTTTGCCAATTCTCTCATCATTCATCTCAGATGGCATCAAAGACCCTTTCACAGACACGGTATAATGTGAACACTTACTCTGAGTAATAGCAGCAGGGCAAAAAAAATGGGGGCCTCCATTTGAGCAAGAGGAAAATAATAAAAAAATAAAAATCAGGAGACCCAGCAATTACACTGGATCTCAGCACTCACTTTTCTAAGCTCCTCTCTGCATTTCCACCTTCTCCCGAAGAGGGAAAACCTCTCTGAACACCAACTCCAGGTTGGGCCAGCAGAAGAGGTGGTTGTTCTCTCATGTTGCTATTTCTACCCCCTGCTGATGTGGGATTTCCAGTAGACTTCTTAAAAGCTTTCCCATTCAGCCTCTGCTCCATTTCAAGAAATTTCTGGAGAGCACAAACACTGTGTTCAAGGCAGACATATAATCCTTTTAATTTAGGTTATTAAGCAAAGCTCAGTGCTCAATAGCTAGCAGCCAACTTCTGACCCATTTTCTTTTTCCAAATCATGGCTTCAAGAGTGCAACTTTAATGCAAACTTTATTTCTTTAAATATTTAAGAATTTGTTATTGCACTGAAATAACATCCAACATCAGACAGTAGTATCTTACTGATCTCTCTTATCAGGGCCTGCAAGGGCCAGATCACTCTGTTCCCACACACTTTCTAATCTCCTGCCACTCTCACTGATAAAATAAAAATAGTAATAATAAAAAAATAATGTTCTTTAGTCTAGAAGTCAAAGGTTGAAAGAATGCATCACCTGCTGAGAAGAAAAAAAATCTGTAGACTAGAAAGCCTAAAACATCCAATTTCAGGCTGAGTATTTTGTCAGTTCTCCCTCCCCATCCAGCAAGAGACTCGCAACTACGAGCCGCGCAGCTATAGCCAGCATTTACTGACACATCACCTCGCTCTTACTGCACGGAAATCTCAGAGGCAAAAGCAGCTAGAAACAAAGACACACTTGACTGGCAAACCCAGGAGTATTAGTATAAATTAGCTCCCTAGAGACCTAGTGAAGGTTTCCCTTCCTCCTCAAAGCTAACGGCTTTGCAATGCCGCCCGGTGAGCCCTTGAGACGGAATTAAAAGGACATGTTAAAGCTGGCTGCAGCGGGCTCAGGTGGGACGAAGCCGAGGACAACGGCGGTTCGGGGAGCAGCGTGTCCCTCTTCCCACCAGGCTGCTTTCGGTGCAGTGATGCATTCACCTTTCTCCTCTCCCAACTCCAAACCCAGTCCTGGAAAACCTTTCACGGGAGCTGCTGGTAAGGTGGGATGAGGTGGAGGCACTGGAAGATGCCTGTGAACTCACCCCAGAGCCCCGGTGACTTCAGGCCAGAGCCCCAGCTGCCAACATGCCCCCCTGTTCCTTTCCAGTGTATAAATGTTAACATGCAAAACAAGCATCTGACCTTCCAGAGATGATACCATCAACACTCAAGGCTCCAGGAAAGTTTTTCTGCTGCTCTGTCCAATGCAAGTCCTGGTTTTGGCCTGCAGCAATGAAACCCATTCTGCCAAGGAGTCCAACAGGTTGCTCAGAGAGGCTATGGAGTCTCCATCCTTGGAGATACCCAAAAGCCATCTGGACATGGTCCTGAGCAACCTGCTACAGGTGACCCTGCTTGTGCAGGGGGATTGGACTAGATGATCTCAGAGGTCCCTGCCAACCCCACCGATTCTGTGGTTCTTCACAGCAAGGTAGGACAGACTCCTCACTCAGCACTCTGGAACAAGATTTCCTGTTCTAAATTTTAAGCATCACTTTCACAGTGAGATGCCCGTGACCATCATATCAGCCTTTCTGGTGCCTGCAGGAGGTACAAATCTTGTATTTGTGTGGTGATGGGCTCCAACCTCCTACTCAAGGCAAAGCCTGAATTCCCAAGTACTTTGTCATCCTCCATCTCACACCTCAGGGAATCCTCGGGGAATTTCTATCCTTGCGAACATCTACCTCTTGCAACAGGCACTGCAGAAAGCCAGCAACACGAACCAGTGCCTTCCTCTTCAAATGCCTGCCACAGAGTTTGGAGCCTCGGTTCATCAGAAATAAGGTTCTGCTACCTCTCCTGTACATACCAGCAGTGCAGACAGGCCAGTCTGGGCTGCGTGGATGTGACACTGTCCCCCACGAATGCCCCGGCAGCACCTACACTAAGTTGCCGTGAAAGGCAAAGATGAGCAAAGTACAAAGTTCCCAGCTCCACTTTCAGACCCCAGGCAGAACCAGGAGGACCAGAAACCAGAAGAGAAAACATTTGCATTTGTGAACTAAGAGAAACACAAATGTGAAGTCACTAAATGACAAGCACGGGATTCATCTGTACCCCCCTCCACCATGTCCAGCATCCCACTAATCCTATTTGAGCACTCCAAAAGAAAACGGGATGCTTCTCGCTCTTAGCTCACAGCTTTGGAGCTGGTATCAGCAACAGGGTCCCTAAGAAACAAGCATCTTCCAAGCATCAGCGAGCAAAACATCCTGACATGCACACGCCCGAACCCCACTGTGCAAAGGGGGACATGTGATAAAAAACGCTTCCAGAAGTGAAAATTTTAATAGCCTTGTTGTAATTTTTGGTAGATCGCAACACTGATTCCCACTCTTCCTTCTCCTCCTGCTGCGAATCAAAGGAAGGAGCATCAAGGAGGAAGCAACAAGGTTTCCTGAGCAACAACTGCTGCTACATCAGTACCGGCTGATGGAGCAGTGAGCTCCCCGCACTTGTCAGTGCAGTCGCTGCCTTTTGAAGAGGACTTTATAACCTCAAACGCAACTGTTCAGCTGTGTTTCTTCCCTAATCAGAAGTCAATTATCCTGTAGAACGATGACAGGACAATTCCACAAAGTAAATCCTTCCCACTTTGCTTCGTGGCACACCGGGGCCTTCTGGGATCAGAGCATGAGGGAAGCTTCCTTGCTCGCGCAAAACCCGGGAAGATTTCACTTGTGCTTCCCATGACCATTCCCAGGGGCCTCTCCAAACGGCCTTCGGTGCAGAAAAGCTACATCTGACAACATGAGCTAACGTACTTTTATCCAAACTGAAATTTCACTACTCAATCTTTTATCAAGCCTGACGCTATCGAGAAAGCGTTGGCCTCCAGCTGGCTATAGATTTTACTAACAGAAGCAAATTAGGACGACTGGCAAACATTACTTACTCGTTCTGTGCTTCCCAAGCGTTACTATAGCAATACAAACCTCCTGGAGAGCCCCCTTATTGCCTTTTTCTAACACTTTGAGATAGCTTCATTATAATAGATAATCACTGCAACATTTTCATATCACAAGCAAGTTTTAATCTGTTCTCAGGCTTTGTACCTTGGCGTATTTGTGTTAAGTCTCCCCCATCATCCCCCTCCTAGGGGCCAAAAGGCCTGGTGGAAGTAATTTATGTGCATCTGAACATGTTCCCCATACCCACTTTTGGATAAGTGAAGAATATCATACTCGGGAGGAATCGAGGGATGCCAGAGGTTATTAAATCGAATGGAAATCTGGCCAGTCCCCCGGGTTACTAACCCCATCCTTACGACAGGATCTTTTAATGAGCACCAACAGCCGAGGCCTCTGCTTTGCAGATCGCCTGCGAGACGATGCTCGCAGCGAGACGGAGCCTGGCTGGCGCAGGCACGCTCATCGCACACAGATCTGCCTCCCGAACGGCCACACGCCGCTGCTGCGGTACCCGGGGCGCGCGATGGAAGAAAACGGAGCCAGCCAAAGCAAGCGCCAGGCCAGGCCCAACGAGGCTCGTCCGGCCACGAGGAGGCTTTTCACCACAGGCTCCGCTCCGTGGCCTCCATCCAGCTTTCCAGCTGATCTAACATCCGTATGCAACATCCTTTTGGCAAGTCGGGATGTAATCTGAGTTCGGACTCATTCGCCCGGCTGGGATGTGCATTAAAACCGAGGTATCCCTTACTTTCTGGGGAGGACGCTGCTGAAGTCTGAGTGATAAAATGTGCTTCTGCAGTCGTCCCGTGTCACCCCACAGTGCTCCAGGCTGCATAGCCCAGCTCTCCTCCCAGCTCGCCCCATAACAGCTGTAGGAGACCCGTCCCAGCAGGCTGCTAGCTGGCCCGAGGGGGCACTTGGTGTCTGCCCAAGCGCTGTCACCTCTACAGCGGGGAGAGCAAACGTTCAGTTAGAGGCTCCCCAAACCACACTTGTGCATCAATATGAAGAAAAGGCTGGCAGAGAAAGGGCCTGCACAGCAAACGCACGAAAAGCCTGAAGACCCCCTACCCCAACATAAAAATTCACAGCTGCAAGTCCAGCAGCTCTCTGCCACTATAAGTCTGAGCAAATGTTTGTCCCTGCCTCAAATAAAAGTCCTGCATGACATTTCTGAACGGGAACGATCAGATTCTCCTCCTTCCTTTTGGAATGGAGGCATCAGACAACAGAGGAGTAAGAAGAAACTGCTCTAGAGTTTGTCCCAATAGCAGAAACAGCATGAAAAATGCAGCTAGGGAACCTGCACCGACTCTCCCCCAGGAGCTGTTCAGGAAGAAACCTGGGAAACAGCCTGGAGAAGGGCAGCATGGGAGCTAGAGCCACAACCGGACGGGGGTAACTGGGCCTTGTTATTAAATATCGGGGGTAAAAAAAAAAGCAGCACAGAGAGGATAAGGGGGGTGGAGAGTTCCAGACCTGCAGCAACACATTGCAGAGGATCCTGCATGCAACGCCATGGTTTTAGCCTCACTTGAGCTCTCTTCCTCTAACCCTCCACATGACTCCAGAAGAAACGCAAGCAGGAGAGAAACAAACATGCAAACAGTGACTTATTCTACCTAAATCTGAGCCAATTCCTGGAGGGGAAGGGAGGAGAACAGACCCCAAACTGATACTACAGGCTTAGCAAGCGGGAGCGTTTCGGCACATACTGCTGCCTTTGTAATCCTGCCACAAAGGCGGACTGTTACAGTCCTACCATTACGGCATTGTCCCAGGCAGCCCCAGTATAAATTTCAATAGCCAATATTAAACAAAAAAGCCCCCTGGGTAATGGTGCTAGCTGGCTTCTTGGAGCTCGCCGTTCACAGCACGCCGCTTTCCAAGCATCGCTGCGTCGCGGCAGGGATCCCAGTGAGGTCTCCAAGCCTTCCCTTGCTCTGAGCTTGCACATGAGGTTTCCCCTACCTGGCATCTCTCCACCACGAGGTATTTTCCTGGGCAGAGCAAACATCCAACACGAAACTCAGCATTTCGCAAGCCCTTTCCACGCTGGCTATATTAGTCAAAGCACAAAAATAAAATAAAGCAAACAGAAAAGATGCAGCGCTCCAGCACTGACCAGGCAGAGCTGATGCCTCTTTCAGAGGGAGAGGGAGATCTCTGGCACAGGAACACCCTCTAAGGTCTGCCCAGCCAGAAATAATGTTGAAGCCAACAGGAGAAGCAGCCAGTTTGGCTGTTCTTATCCTAGCCAGATTAAAAATTACTCTAAATTTACTATCTTACTAAGCTTCATCTGAAATTGTTAGCAGTACGCTGTCTGTGGGCTGGCAAGCTAGCTAAGTGCAGCTTCACACAGGCATGTGTAAAAACGAGAAAGAGCAATAAAACAAGCATAATAAGGGGGCAGGGAAAGAATAAAGAAACTCCAGCCAACGCTCCATCATCCCGAGCAAGCAGGGGCTGGGACACCCTGGGGAGTGGTAAACCCCAGCCCGACCTACTGCTTCTGGATGCCATCCTCTCCCTTCTCCTCCTCCTGCCACACGTCCGGTGCCGGGGGACTCGCCGGCTGGGATTCAGGATGGTGTGAACACGTGGGGCAGCTCAGCGTGCCCACCGTACCTGAGGTTAAGTCTTGGCAGGCCAGGTGAGGCTCTGAGGAGTTGGTGTTATCAGTGTCTGGACAAATCTGTGCCATGAGGTGACTGTACATTTGTTCATATACTTTCCTGGACACGGGTAGCGACGCAGGCCTCCTCAGGAGAAAACCGCTGAGGTCTGCACGCATTTTGGGATTCTGGACCAAGGTACAATACTGTGATACCACGGACTGGTGCAGAAGAACTAACATCAGTCTCTGGCTACACGGGTTTTGGCACGGTGCTGGTATGGCAGGAACAGTCGCTGTTCCCCAGCAGCGCTGAACATGGGTGCAAACACCTTGAAACAAGGGGCAAACAGATGCCAGTTCCTTCGGTTTCCCTGAACAGAGCAAATCCCACCAACAGAGCTCAGACAAGTCCTAATGACTTGTTCAAGTTCTTTGGTTTTAAAAGCAGGTATCAAGGGAAGAAAGGAAAAGAAGGGGAAGGAGGAAAAAAGAAGAAACACGCTATGGCAGGAACAGCCATGGCAGCTGGCAGGAGTGCGCGAGGATCCCCAGGACTTGGAGGATAAACCCAGAGGCCAGCAACACCATGGGACCTCTGGGTGATCTGCCAAACTCTCTCAATGCTGAAGAAGAGGGAGGAAACACCTAAATGATCCATAGCTGAACCAAGGCCTCAGTTTCTCAAGCTGCCCACAGGGCAGGGCCTTGTTGGAGCCACAATTCACCCTAAGGCAGCTCAAACACCATGGCCATGACCCAGGGCAGATATTCAAAACCACAGCATGGCCTCAGGCTTGTCGATCTGCAGAGCCTCGAGTGGCCTGCAGCCTCCCGGGCACACACTCACTGCAGACTTGAGATTACAACCCTAGACGTCAAGATTTTAATCATGTGGTGCTCTTTCAGCTCAACTTTTTGGAAGCCACACCGCTATCAGGATGAATATCACTTTTGCCAAGCACACAGGATGGAGAGGCATGACTTCCCCTTGCAGAATCAGTACTTTGATAACATCAGTTTATGTTTATCTACGTGTGAACTCCTCTCTCTTTAGACACCATTTCCCCTCTAAGCCAAAGGAGGGGGAGGAGAAGCTCTAACATCCAGAATGTTTCTCGTCCCCATTTAGAAATCCTGAGGCTTTTGCAGGATACAAAGATATATCTCATATCCTTGTCTTTCAGGACTCTGTTCAATATTACATTGTCTTGGTGATTCAACGCACTGAAATGCATCAGGTTTTTTCATAGCTTTCCTGATAGGAAATTTAGATTAGACATGTAAACTTCTGCTTATTTAAAGAAAACATCCTGCAGTCCACAGAAAACTCAGCTTCTTTTCCAGGGTGATAAATACAGTTAAGAACTGAAACAAGAGGACAGGCCCTCAGATACCTAATGGCTCTTTCAAGCTTCTCATAAGTAGGACTTCAAGAGCATTCAAGAAGAGGAAAACCAGAACTGCACCACACCTCATGTCAAAAGGAAAGAGGACAGTCAAAGATAAGGAGCACATTCTGTACGAAGAACCGGAGTTAAATTAGATTTGGACTTTTCACTCTGAAAACAGGACTCTGATGGGGCCTTGGCAGGGAACTACAGAACCCAAAATAGCATGGAATAGGCAAACATGCCAACAATTCACTATGCAGGAGTTTATTAAATTAAACTAGTTGGCAGCAGGTTCAAAGTGACCAAGAGGAGGTGGTTCATCGTACAAAGTTATAGTTAAACTGTGAAATGCCCTGCAGCAGGACAGAGGCCAAACTCATATGTGGGTTCAAAAAGCAACTTAATAAATGAGAGAAAAATCCCAGGGCTGTTAATTACAAGAATACCTTCCCTGGCTCAGAGAAGACCTCAGCTGCCAACCACCGGAGGCTTCTTTCCCTCTGGAGAAGTAACATAGCCGGGAAAAGTCACCCTGTTTCAGTACTTTTCCCAAGGCCATTTCAACCAGCCACTGCTGCAGACAGGACGGACCTTTGGCCTCCCACAACTCAGGTGCTTGTTTGCTGTATTCTGAGGCAACTGTAGTTTAATAAAGCGGTAGCAACCGATCTTTATCACTAATGAAGCTGTTTCCTGCAAAGCTTTCTTCTTCCAGGCTGTTACAAAGTTGCTAGGGCGGTCAGAGAGGAACTGATCTTTAAGTATTTTGATGGGGTAGCTGAGCAGATGACAAGGCATGACCCGTGGTGCCTTCAGGCTCTTCCCCTTCACATGATGAGATACATCTCTGTCACGAGGGGGAGAAGGCTGTGGGATCTTCTGGAAAGAATAGCTTTGCTGCCAAGCCAGAAAGCCTCAGATGATGCTTGAAGAAAAGTCTCCCAAAAATATGTTCATATTCTAGTGCCAGCCCAGTTACTCAGGCACTTAGTGCCACAGAGGCAGTCTGGTGTAAGAATGACTTGTTAAAGATTCCCTTGAAATAGGTTATTTTCTCATCCTGCGCTACAGCAATCACAAACAGACCTTCTTTCTAGCATCTCACTGCGGTTTCAGCTCTCTGCAAAGAACAGCCCCTTCTGATCTAAATTCATATACGCAGTCTTCTTGCTTTAATCACAATCTTCTGCTCTGCAAAGGAACTCCAAACCTGAAATCCTGGTCTCCTGTGTTCGTTCCTCCAGCTACCAAGCCTGCAAAAGCAGCTCCGGTGCTGAAGGTCAATGCTGAGCCTGCTGCACAAACCACCAGCTGCAACAGATGTTCTGCAGGCCAAATTATGCCCTCAGGGAAGCCTATGCAGCCCTGTGGCCATCTGCAGACTGCACAGCTGTCAGACTACAACTTACTATGTTCTGCTTAAGATGTGCAAGGAGAAAGATAATTCAATGGTATCGACTTATTTTAGCTACTGAAGTCAGCAGACCTGACTCTGAACACACATTGGGATTAGATCTGTCGATTAAGGTTCTGGCATGATGGCACCGTTGGTCAATAAGAGCATCATTTGTTCTTCACATGACCTCTCTGCTACTTCCAGTTTTATTATTCACCATCGTGTTTGTTACAGTAGCTAAGTTCCAGCTGAGAAGAGTCCCCACGGTGTTTGGCACACGACACAAGTCAGGCAAAAAGACTGTCCTGAATCCTGCGGTCTAGCAGGCTAAGTCAATGCTGTAATACGTAGGCACAGAACATCTGAACCAAGGACATTCGGCATGTCAGGCTACACTGGTCAAATATGTAAGTAAAGTTAAGAAGACACAAATACACAAGCCCCATTTTGCCCTTTTCGCAGAGAAGCAGGCAAATTCTCTGCCCTTCTCCCAGGATGTATTTAAACCAACCTGCTGAGACACTCCGGTCTTAAAGTGCATTATTTTGTCCTTGTCCTTTGTTAATGAACACCCTCAGTTTTAAAATTCATCATCCCACGTTATCCCTAGGGGAGCTGCCTGTTAGGATGGTTACAATAAACCTAATTGTGCAGTGGTCTCCGTCAATCAGCGCCGCTCCCACACTCACCTGCTGTGCCTGCGCCTTCATTTTACATCCCAGAGCGTCCTCCCCGCTTCCAGGCGCCTACAGTAAGCGGTTAACCATTTCAGTCTGACTATGCCACTGCGCCAAATGGGTCAACATGTTCCAATTAACCGGTATTTATTAGCTAAAGTCCCTTGCAGAAGCAGGCTTAAAGTATTTCTGGACACCTCATAAAGCACAAGCTGGTTATTACTGCCTATTAGTATGCACACAAGATATTTTAATGTGTAAAAAAACACTTCCCATGAAATAATGATTTTCTCTTCAGAAAAAAAACCTGCCATCCTTACCTTGGCCCAGACAACACTTTCTAGTTCTTCTCTCTTCCTCTTTCCAGGTCATGAGTAAAGCCAAATACATTTCCTCATTTGCCCGATTTCACAGCATGCCTCTACAAGTAACTCCTACATCCGCCACGGAAGGTCCCTCATCCTTCTCCTCATCGAGCTCAACATGTACTCCAGGCTGGGACAGAGGAGGTGAACCTTTGCTCTTCTAACCCTAGGGCCTCCCCTGCTCTTCAGCACAGGAAGCTGTGTGTGACACATTGCTAAATTATGCGGCAACGCCTTTAGCGTGGATTCTCTGCAGCCTCGAGGAGGCACCTGGCAGAGCTGCACCAGTTTGAGTCTGCTAAAACGGGCACGCCGACCGCAAGTGGGATACAAGCAAAAGTAACCACCTCAGGTAAAAGGAACTGAAGCACTCAACATTCGCTTCTCCCAAAACAAAGAGTTAAGTCAAAGGAGCTTGTATCTCTGGGATAGCGCTGTCCAAGCGCACAGGCTTAATGCTGCTCCCCACTGAAGGCAATTTTAAAGCAACGTTAGGCACCGCAGAAAGTCTCATCCTTGAAATGTTGTGAAATTACTTACTGAATGAGGTGATCGACTGGAATCCGTCCCTCTTCTGTACCCAACTCTACTCATTTGTCTGGAGCCTATCAGAGAGAAAAAAAAAGCAGTAAGTATATACAAAGCAACAATAATGAAAAATAAAACACTCTCCCAAGCAGTAGCCCTGTTTTGCAAAGCAAAACAGACCACCTCCACCGAGGTCAAGAACTGAAAGAGCCGGCAAAGCTCGAAGCAAAGTCTCTTAAACAAATGCTGTCATGTTTGGAATCAGCTCGGGAACCAGCTGCCTCAGGAGGCTCTTGGGAACGTCAGTCCTGATCCACCCCGCGAGGAAAGTGAGATATTTACACAGGAGAGTGGCATCAAGAGCTGCACGCAAGCAGTTCCTACGGAGACGGTGCATCGCACCTCGTTGGGACACCAACGCATCACTACACGCGTGGGCAAGTGCATAACACGGGGAGCAGCGAACCAAAGTCTTCCACGCTGGCCAGTGCGGACAGGAATTACTGTGCCAAGACACAGTCCTGAAGGATTAATGTGCCATGGTCTGGTGTGCACCAAAGACACTCCTTTAACAGGTTTGTTGTTTCAAAGCTTATCCCTTAGTAAGGGGCCACTCAACTTCTGCTTAAACCCATTTTGATTAAGCAAAAGATTACCCATAGGATGACGCTGTGATGCGGAGAAGAGAAAAAACACACCACTAGACATACATGTTACTATACATCACACACAGCCCAATTATGCTTCAGGGAGACATTAAATCCCTGTTCAATTAATAGGGACACCTCTTCAGATGAGCATTAAATAATTCCCTACCATGTAGCAAGACAACTGGCTACTTCAGCAAATTGGAATAGAAATAGCTCTACGTCTCTCTACCAGCAAAACCCCAATCACAACTCGTCCGTAAAACAGCAAGGGGTCAGTAGGGAGGGAAGGGGGGCAGAAATGTTACTACTGCAGTGCTATAGCATGCTTATATTATGGCCTCCTCATCAGAAAATTAAATGAAATGGATGCCTTTCATGTTTATCAATAACGGAGCTAATGGTTTTTATGTAAATGCCGTTACTTGCAGCCAGATCTGCGTGAGGCTCGAGCCATATAGCCCCATTTCCCTTTGCGAGCGACTCCCCTTCAGGCAGCCAATCTAAATGCAAATGATAATCAAACGGCAAAACCAAGAGTTTTCCGGATAATACCGAAAATTTAAAGCTGGGGACAAAGCATAACCATTTGGGAGAACATCTCTCCTCTTGCTCAGGAGACCTGCTGATCTCACGCTGCTTTTTCACCCTGAACTCACATAAAAATTAAAGCATAACTCGGTTTTCATTCAGCACAGTATTATTTACCTATATAGTAGTACTACCCTTTTCCATTCTACAGCCCTGAGAGTTAAAACAAGTTGGGAAAAAAGTTCTTCCACCAAGCTAGAGAGAGAGGACATCCCTCCTGCAACGGGAGCATCCCATCAGCAAGGATATTAAAATCAGAGCAATAAAAGTCCCTATTGGACACCAAAGCCACCGTTCCCGCGAGGGGACACGTCCTCAGGGGCGCGCGCCTAATTAACGACATAGCCACATACACACTCGTTACACGGGTGAAGAGCTTAACGCTGTGTCTGTTTTGTGAGCGCGTGCTACAGGAATATTCATGGAGCAGAACCCCGCTAATTAACGTTAATAACCGAGTGACCGCTGCTGCGGATGGCCGGGCTTCGCGAATTAGCCAGCGTGACGTGGCGAGGCGACGCAGCCCCGCGTGCACCTGGCTGCCTGCTTGGGATAGCTGACATTAAATAAGTTATCGTCATGCTTCAATGCCTAGGAGTGAGCGTACAGTCTGCAAATAAAGCACCTCTTCTTACGCAAGGCCTTGCTAAATCTGATTAGTAGGGTTTGACCGCTCATTGAAAGAGGTCATTAAAGTAAAAAAAATAAAATAAACAAGCAACCCTGCCTCCTTTCCACCAGAAACTTTTCACACGGACGGATGTTTCTGAGAGCTCAACTTCCCTTTCTTCACGGCTGCTTTGGCATACTTTGTGGTTAACCCATGACTCACAGATCTGCTGTTTTCTGCACTAAAACACTGGCTTTCCATCCTTGATCCCAGCTTGGAATTGCTGAGACTCCCTCCTCCTCCTCCTCCTCCTCCAGCCGGGTGAAGCAAGCGTTGGAGCGCAGCCACGCGATGGCTCTTCCCGGGCAAAAGGAGATCAAGGTCTACCGTAGGGTCAACCACGAGCGAGTGGAAAAAGGAAAATCCCCTTCCTTTCCTTCGCCACCTCGGCGGCGGGTTCACAGCACAACCCTGCGAACGGACATCCCAGCGGAGCGGCAGCGCGGGAGCTTAGAAAGCCGACCGCGCCGCTCCGGAAAAAATGCGTTGTGCAAGCGGTGCCACACAGCCCCCAGGGTTTTCACATGCAGCCACCAGGCGCAACGTAACCTGATTCAGCAGCTGCACGCTGCCTTCAGCCGTCAAACCGCAACCGCGGTACATTTGCTGCCGCGGCACGCCTGGTCACGGCTAAAACGTGCTCGAAAACCAGAGCTGCTTCTGGAGCAAAACTGTTTCCTCCTGGAAACAGCATACCCCGGCGCCGGGGCCCAGGAGCGCTGCCGCTGCCTCTGCCACCGCTCACACGTTGCTGCACACAACCTCAGCCACCAGCTTCGCCAAGGAGTTAGGTGTTAGCAATAAAAAGATTTCCCCCGGGGTGGCAGAAACATCAGACAACCACGCAAACCCTTGCACGAAGGGGTTTTGCTAAGGGAAGGAAGAAAATTGGAAGTATTTCCGCTTGCAAACAGCTTCCTCACGGCTCCGTGTCTTCATTCTGAAATTCGAGACCGTGCTGGACTTGCGGGGCAGTGTATTTTATAAAACTTTCCGTCATCACACGCGGTCACAGGCAGCCTGCACTTACCCCAGCCAAAGCTGAGGGTTTTCCCTTCGCCAGAGTCCAGGTCTACGCAAGCCAAAGCGGTCAGCTCAGCGCAGTCTTTTCTTCCTGCCTTTTGTGAGCGCCTTCAGGCCGTGATGGATGTGTAGAAATGCAAAGCAGAAGTCCACACAAAAAGGAGCCAGTGCATGAGGTGGTTTTGTCTTAAAAAGAAGAGAAGCAGGAATGACTTACCGCCTCATTAAAGAGCTTCGCTCTGCATTTTTATTAGATATATTTAGACACAAATGCTAAAGAAAAAAAAAAGCAGTTATATTCTCAACATATGGTTCTGGACAAGTCATACGGATATCAGCTAAAATAGACACAGCAGATTCTCCAAAAACAGGCACAGGAATCATTTTAATGATGCACGTGAGGACCTAAAAAATTGCAAGTGCCATCAATCAATGCCAGGGAGTGACAGGCTTTAGCTACTGCAGGACTATGCCTTTCTCCCATCCTCTTACACAACATAGGCCTGTGCATATCGCAGATACGAAAAGAAGAGAGTAAAGGGGGGAAAGAATAACTCTTGCTTGCTGCTAATGAACGTGCAGATACTCACAAACCCTTTCTAGCCTTCTTTTTAAGGCAAAGAGACTGCTTTCAGCACTGTGTGCAGGCACAGCGTCCAGCTACTGCATCATGCCCTACCTAAGGTATCTCAACACTTGCTTGGACGCGGCTTGAAAACAAACACGAGGCTTTTCACAGCTCTCATGCTGGATCCCACCACATCTCACAGACCCCGGTAAGGCATTTCTCCAACGCGGGTATTACTTGGTCGGTTTTCTGACTTCATCACATGGAGTCGGACGACTTTGCGAGCCGTTCACTGCAACGAAAAGGCAAGTCATGCTGTATTCATTCTTCCAGTGGAGAAACTGAGGCACGGAAGAGGAATAACCTGCCAAAATCCATTTACAATCTCCATGGGGAAACTGAGTCGAGACCCACGCTGTGGCCTCTCAACTACCAGGTGTCTCCTACTGCTCTGCTGCAGCCCAGCGTCACCCCAGGCAGCTCCTTCCTCACCCCATGGCCTCCAAGCAACACACAGCTCCAAGCAAAAACTTGCTTCAAAACCTACTCCAAGTGTCAGCGGACATATTCTGGCCTGCACCAAGCACAAATTAGTAATGTAAACCATGCTTCCACCGCTCAGCGGCAGAGAGGCACAAAGCTTAAAGTCCAGCCGTAGGTGTGGACACTTGCGCCAAACGAAACGAGGGCACACCCAGAGCAAACAGGCCTCTGGACCGCTAAACACACGTCTCTGTGCTGGACGTGGGCAGCAGCCGCTGGCCAGGACATTTCAACAGCACAAACTGCGCTGCTCACTGTAGCGGGAAAAATAAATAAAAAGGCAAACCAAAACTTGGATACTTTCCTCCTCACAGTCAGAGCTTAAGAAATATGCAGCATAAATATTCCCATGGCATCCTGCGCCAATACTTGCCCCAAGGCAGCACCCAGAAGCCAGCACTGAACTTGCGCCCCAAGGTGACGGCACCCGAATGCCTGGGCATCCTTCGGGCTGAGTTTCAGCTCGCATGAGTTACCTTTCCTGGAGTGGCCTCTGTTACAGATAGGTAGAAAGAAAACCCTGGAAAACTCCTTTCTCCCTTTTATATCAAGCACAAAACGCGCCAACCCCAGCAGTGAATGCCAGCGCGTACGACGGCCCAAAAATTCTCCTCCAGGAGAGTTGTGCCGTTTTGTCTGTCCCAAGAGGACGCGCTCATGGTGGTCGGTGCAATCCCTGGTTGCCCGCCAGGATCACGCCAACTCCAAGCCCCTCCAAGGCTGCCGGTAAACAAGCCTTCGGCAGGAGCTCTGGTCACTCTTCGCCAAGTAAAAGCACTTCAAGGAGGGCTTTTCCCCCCCACTCACTTTGTCTTAGACTGCTGAAGAATTTCCTCTGCGAATGCTCCCGATTGCGGCTCACGCTGGGTTATTTTTAAAAGCACAGAAGCAGATTTTCAGGACGCTGAATGAGGAAAGGCAAAGCTTTTATTAAGCGATAATAGCCCAAACAATGGTCACAATTTCCCAAGGGTCTGAACACCCGGCGGACAATGAGCTTCACTTCTCCACAAAACCCCCTTCCCGGGCTTGGAGGGTTTGCTTTGTATGATCTAGGCTCAAGTTGGAGAGTTAAAACAAAAAGCTCTTTGGTCGTTTTCAGGGCAATTTCCTCCGGCTCTGCACATCTGACCACAGATAGGAGAAACGGTGGGAAAAGTGGGAAAAGCCCCTTTACGTTACCTCGCTCTGCCCTTTGCTGGTGCAGTAAGTGCCCCTTGGAGCTTGCTGCCAGTACGCCTCCCCGTCGAGCTGCACATTCCCGCGTGGATGGATCCCGGCTAAAGAAATGGCCAGTCCTACCAGAGCCAAGAGAGGGGGAAAGCGCCCTTCACCTTGCTCCATAGTAGCACCCTCAGTTAGTGCACATGGTGACTCTCGTTAAAATGACCAGGATGCAAGAGAAACGTCCTTCAAACCCGATGGAGGAACCACATCCAGTGATCACATCACCACTCCCCTCTGCTGAGAAAGGGAAAGCTGCCACTCAGAGGAGTTGCACTGGCCACAGCCAAAGACTCCAGCCTTTCAGCTGTCCCTCTTCGGGGCCGTTCCACTTCCAAACGCTTTTCCTTCTCTTCAGCAACATCCCCTCTGGTCCTGCTCTGCCAACCCACTGATCCCCAGGGGTGGGATTCAAACAGCAAAGAAGCTAACTCCATCAGTTCATTAGCACTTCAAACCAACTTAAGCCCGCGCTGCCTTCAGGAGCACTCCTGCCTCCCGTCATCTCTGCTCTCCTCCTCTTCCTTGTTCCAGCAGGAGCGTGGTGTGTCTGCACAGCGAACTGAGGTTAGGACTAACCCAGCACACAAAAAAATACCTTGGATTCAATCCAATCAGCTCCCAATCTGGTCTACCACACAGCCAGGACAGAGACCACAGGACCATTTTTCAGCTTATGACAACTTTGGGGGGTTGTGAAACCATTTCCTAATCCTCTGCATATCTGCCAGTCAGTCTGTAACCAAAAGAGCGTATGTGGAGGGCGGAACCTTCAACATCCTTTACGAGTGCTGTATCACTGCTGCTGGTGCATCCTCACCGGAGCAGCCACCACGGGCTACGGAGGTGAGAAACGCACACACGCTGCACCCCTTTCCCCCCTCCACCGTACAGAGGCAAGAAAAGGGTTTCCAGGCTGCCGACAACTTCTTAAGGGAGAAAAGGAAAAGGCGTTTAGGGGATTTAATTCAAAAGGATCCCCCAGCGCCTTCTGCCTGGATGCTCGGCCTAATTTTCCCAGTGTTTTCAAGCTTTCCAGTAACTCTGAAGATGAAGCGGGCAGGAGGCGATCAGCACTTGCAGATAGAGCGTGGGATAGATTAAGGAAACGCCAGGACAGTACTGAACTCCGAGACAAGACTCTATTGTCTCCGTGTGTGTCTAGATGTCAAGTCCTTTGGCCTGGCCAGGATCTCCACTGAAACATCATTAATAACCTGCCCGTCTGCACAACGGTTGTGCACGCTACATGTGTAAGCAACTACATCCTCTGCCCATAATCCAGAAATTAAGGATGCCAAACATACCCAGGTTGTGGCAATCAGAGACCTCACAGGAGCACATCTGTAAATCAAAGCACGCTTCCCACCCTCATCACCAAGAGGTTTGCTAGATTATCCGGAGATCTGTCTGATCAAGACAGGCAAAGCCGCTAACCTCCTGCAGCCGGCTGAGATGCACAGGCAGGCAAAGAGCTTCCTCGTGACACCAAATAATAAATCCAGCCCCTCCGACGTTCACTTCCAACTAGCAAAGCTCTCGGTGCGATGACGGGGGAAGAGCCCATGGCGGCCGGAGGAGTGACTGCAGGTGACGAGCGCCTGTGCCCGCAGCCGCTTGGCAGACGAACCACCGTCTCCATCTAACGGGGCGGGCATCAGGGCAGGCTGCAGGCAGCACCTTAGCTGCAGGCAGCGAGAAGCCAGCGAGACTTTAAGAGATGGTTTGGAGGAGAGACAGAGCAGTGTTTGAAAGCCAGCCCTGAAAACCAGCGTAACTTCAATTAACAAGCTGCATTTGCAAGGCCAGAGCCCGAAACACTCCTCAGCACCCAGTTACGTAACCGCCGCTTAAAGACAGAGCATTATAAGAAGGAACTGGGCATCGACTGGCTGAACAACTAACCTAGCCAGACGCTAAAACTGTCGGCAAACAGGTCATTTATATCTCCCACCCCATTTCAGAGTCCTCCAGCGGGGAACAGTCGCACACCACCACTCACGCACCTGTTAAACGCGCATGGTCTGAGAGGTTCCTCGCAATCCTGAGCCCGTTTGCCAAGCGATATTCATTTTGCGGTTCAGGGGAAGGCAAATCCCAGCCCACCTCATTACCGAGCAGCCTTTCTGCTGCTATCTTTCCAAATCAAGCTACACAAGTAATCACTCCTACATATGCAGGAGCAGAAATGCCCTTCAGCATTAGTAACAGTTCTAGATTGCTGTAATCTTCACAGAAATAAGATGAAGGCGATTTTGTTATACAACTCTGGAAATTACTTAAATCAAGTAAAAACCACAAGGTTAAATTAAGACTTCTTTCCTACACTACCCTTCCTGCCTGCCTGTAAGAGTGCCTGTGAACAACAAAATTAAATACAATTATAACTTTCTGGTATGGTAACAACAGCTATGCATTCACCTGAGATCCAAAACTGCACCTCAAAAAGCACCTGCCGAGTAAAAGTTATGCCCGTTACTTCAAAAGACACCACTCTCAGAAGAGAGTGGTTACAGACACCATCGTGGAAAGATTCGGGATTGTACTGAATCTTCACCATCATCAACGCCCTTTACAGTAATATGTTAAAAGTTTCAATCATATCATGAATTTGCTGTATTACATTTGCTCTCTGGGCTACTGAAGATCAGCTAAGAACTGATCAATGGTAGGCATAAAGTTTTCAGCAAGAAGCCAAAAGCTACAAGGAAGATGTTACTGCCTGTGTACACCCTGCAACAAAATGCTCTCTTGGGCATCTTTAAGAAGTCCATAATTTATATAAGCTTCCACCAGATTCACGGTACCAGCAGTGAGATTCCTGCAGCCGCTCAAACAGGATTGGCCACAAAGCTGCATCTTTAGTGGTTTTACTGCAAGATTCATTTATGCTGGCGACAAAGCCCTCAACCGCAACTGCAAAAAACAAACTTTCCAGAAGAGTGCAGGAAAGGCTGCGTGGTAGCTCTGAAACCCAAGAGAAGCTGCAGGCTTTAGCTCCAGCCCTGCCATCAGCTCATTCCGATGAGTTGGTCAACTTAGGAGACCTCTCTGCCTCTCCATTTCTTTGTTCGGAGGCATCAGCACTTTGTCATTTTGCAGAAGCATCCCAAAACACATGGAGTTAGAGTTATCCCAACCCAAAGAAAGAGATGCCACTGCCTGTTTTTAAAATTTCTTCATCCCAGCACAGGGTAAAGCTTCTATGGAACAAGTGATGCCAGCAGATATCAGCACTGTGTCTGCTGATCTATGTTGAAACCTCAGCCAGATTGTCTCATTTTTTGGATCTCATTTGCAACGGATTAAGAAAGATTATCCCAGGGGTATGGCAATGGACCAGAGCCCAGGAGATCATTTCAAGACATCTGCAATAGCACAAAATTAACAATGTCTCTTCGATTTTGTCTTAAGGCCTCACTCATTAGAGATGAGGGGTTTTATTACCTTCAAATAACGCAGTTATAAACAATCCCCCCCATTTCTCCAACAAGCCTTTCATTACTGCCATTATAAGCCCCAGACTCTGCTTTCCTCCCCTTGAGAAGGGGTCAAGTTAACATCTTAATGTCCTCTACCACTCACCTGCAATGAAACTACCTATATACATGGTCCAAAACAAGCTAGAACTACACCACTAATTTTGGCTTTAGCTCACTCCACCAACTATCAATATTTCACAGATATTAAGTAGGGAGGGGATTAAATTCAGGGGATTGTGCCCACACAAGCAGGCATAGCAGAGGATGAGAAATGGGAGGGCACGCTGGTTTGGACTGGGGGGACAGACACTTGCCACTAGGTAACCAGACTTCTTCGTTGGACACCTCTTGTCAAAAAAGAGGATCAGGGACAGAATTTAATCCAGGGTCTGGGAAGAGAAGATCACTGTATCCTGAGATCAGTTCTCCACACCAGGCCTGCTTGGTGGGAAACACCAGCCTTCCCGCAGGGCAGCTAGCGCTAACTCTTTGGCGGTGAGCGGGAACATCTCATCTTTCAGAGAAGCGGCATTGCTAAGGCAAGCAGACAAAAGGCCTGTTGTCCGCACTAGTCCACGATTCCTCAACTCGTCCCATCGCTACCGGCTACAGGGCAGTTCAATCCGTAACAGGAGCTCCGGCTAAGTCCGGTCACCGTTGCAAAACCATGTATCTCTGAGCAGATCTTAACAGCAGCTGATGTTTTCCACTATCTTCACGGCTGCTCCAGAGCTGGCAGAGAACTGGGAAACTTTGAGAAACAGAGTTTATGTCAAAATAAGGTCAAAGAGGGGGAAGGTGATAAAAAGAGCAGGAAGTCAAGTTAGCAGGCAAAGTGTGAGGAACAAAAAAAAGCCCCAAGCCCAGAACGGATTAGGCACAACTCCATCATAAATTGAGACTGCCCTACAACTTCTACCCTTGGTTTTCCTCAGGAACCAGAGGGAGGGAGGGGGGAAAAAAAAAAGAAATTGTCAACTGCTGGACAGTCTTCCAGTTTCCCACACCCTTCTGCAATTTTTATAAGCCTCTGCAATCCAGTTGTTTAAAACAAGCACATCCTTGGCAGATATCGATGCCGTGAGTCAGCAGCCTCTCCTCACAGATGTGATCTCTCCCAAAGCGACTGTTTTCCAGAGCAACATCTCCAGACCAAACGCGGTGTCAGCACAACTGTCTCCTCTGCAGCTTGCTGCCAGCAGAGGAGAGGAAGAACTGCTGAAACCACCCAGCACACCAAGCTGGTTAATGAGAGAGCAAAGAAATAGGTTCACTCCAGATTGTGTCAGCTTTCCTATCAAGCTGCTCCAAGTTAGAAGACCAACATTTTTTTCCCTTTTCAATATAAAAAGCCAAAGAAAATAGAAGCAATGCCTTTAACTGCCACTTCAATTTTTCATGGCAGCATCTTATCTCCTCTTCCATGATCACAGGCAGACGCACAGGTCAGAGCTGCCAAAAGCAGTAAATCCCACTCACATAAAACAAAGTTACATGTGTGAAAACTAAGCATTCCCCGTTTTGTACATAACTACGTGTCTCTGATCTCTCTAACCCTGTTGTGTGTGGTGCTAGTTCATCCTGCTGGCTGCCACAGTCCTTCGCCTACGTGAGCCCTGGGAAACGGTGCCAAAAGTCAAGATTAAAGGAACAAGTCAGTGAAAAAATCCCCAAGAGCAGAGCATCGCATGGAAAAAAAAAAAAAGAAATAACAACAACAAAAAAAGGCACTGATCCAAACCGCCCTCTTACAGAACCCACCACAGTAAGTCCCCTCCCGTCAGCAGACGCAGAGTATTGCACAGGGCAGAGCTGCCCAAAGCAGCAAACCTTTCTCACAAAAAACAGTCACACGTGAAAAACTACATGTTCCTTGTTTTGTACGTAACTGTCTGGGGAAGGAGACTCCAGACACCTAGTAACCCAACAGCAAACAAGCCCCTTGCCCTAGAAGAAAGGGAAAAGGAGACAAAGACAGCAGGAGGGTTGCCAGAAAAGAAAGTCAAATCAGAGCAAGAGTTATCTAAAACAGATTTGATTCTCTGTACTGCTTTTTAGCCTGTTTCATTTGGAAAACAACACATGTACTTGCAGTAGGTCTTCAACCGCCTCTCCACTCTGCTCTCAGTAATTTGTGAAGTCAATGGCCATTTCAATCAAATTTAATACTGGTGGAGAGCTGAAAGTTCCTGCATCTTTTGGGGAAATTAATATATCACTCTACAGCCAGGCAGCAACATAAATTACCACTCCCATGAGCAAATGGCCACACTGTGAGTTCAACATCTGCCTGTCCTGCCTGGTTCATCGACCGGACCCCGCGCAGCCCCAAACCGGGCACGCTGCCTCTTCGCCGGCGGTGGGGGAAAGGATGATGCCCGCAGAGGCACAAGATCCCAACCCGGGGAAACCCAGCTTCCTAGTTCTGTGGTTTACTGAAAGCTGCTCTCGTTTTGTAATTCCGTCACTGAGCAAAACTGAAAAATAACCAGAAATTTATCTGGGTTTATAGTAAGAAATTAACAGAACTTTTCTCGCACCTCAGGACAAACTCCTTAGGACAGACACCGAAGCAAATCGCACTGAAAGCAGTGGACACACATACGTATTACGCGCAGAAAACAAAGCTGTGCTGAATCTGGGAGTTTGAAAGCTTGACAGATTTAACCCTGGTTTATCTGGAGGTAAACTAGCTACTGTTAAAACACAGGGCTTGGGCATTACATCATCTGCTTGCAGGGGACTTCCCCTCCCCCCTTTCTCTCTCTCTTTTTTTTTAAAGGAGGAAAAAGGAGAAAAAAGCTAGACCATGCTTGTGTTCGCAGCTTGAGGAACATCATTCACTCCTAATAGACTCTACAAAACGAAGGGGTGGATCAAACTCTTCGCAGGAGCCCTGCGAGCAGGGAGGCACCCACCGAAGCAGCTTTGCAAGTTCAAACAGAGGCAGATCTTATCTGGGACTGAGCAGGAAAAGCAGCGTGCCCTCGGGTTTCTCCATTCAGATTCGAGGGCAAAAAGCCCACTTCTCCAAGGCTGCGATCTGCAGAAAAAAGCCAGTGTGATTTGTGGGCTGAAGTCCCCCATGCTGCTGCTCACCCTGCTCCGGCTGAACAGGGACCCAGGGAGATGTGTGGTTGGGTCTCAGGAACGAGAGGAAGACTCAAATATCATCCATACAAATAGCTCAGATATTTTCATATGCCTAGACACCACATTGCCTTACCGGGCCAGACTGAGAGGAAGGGAAGGATCAGCTGCAAACCGAGCTGCTGGGGATATTTTCAGTGTCTGTTCTCTCGTTCCAGCTTGGCCAGGCGTTTTGTGGGTTTATTTTCCCTGAAGAGATGCTGATCTCTGTCAGTGCAATTTTGTTGCTCAAAACTTGGCAGAATCCTAGTTTTGCAGCACCTGCTCTTCGACACTTGTTTCACGGAGCTTTCTTCGGTATATGTGTATTCAAAGATGACTTTTCAGCTGCTCGGGTTCCCTTTTCAAACCTGGTAAGGTTCTACAGCCTCATCACGTTGCAATCTGCCAAGTTGTTAAGTTTTTAAAAAAATAGTAATTAATTAAAAGGCAGCACAGCCCTTTTATCATACCTTTAGTCATTCCAGAATACAAGGAGAATTTTCTCCTCAGATTAAAAGAATATTTAAGTAACACCAAGGATGAGCAGTTATGGCTTAAAACAATTTTTTTTTCCCCTAGAAAACTGCAACTGTAGAAGTCCTATTAAAGATAGCTTTCACTTTTGCTAAGCCCAGAACTGTAACGCACAGAGAAGAATAGGCTTTACTGTCAGAACGTAACTTAAAAAAACAAAATCTCCATTCTGTTTTCCACAGAGATAGCCAGGAGTCGGACTCCTGGGAGAAAGCCAAGCAAACAAATTTCCACTCAGATTTCAAAAGGTCATTGCAAACAATTACTAAAATGCAATATTGAGAGCAACATACGCTCATTTTTTCCCCCCTTTAACAAGATATCTTTACAGCTGTAGTTATTACTTGGAAAGAATTGCAATCCCAAAGATCACATTGCCAGTTAAATAATTAGGACATGAATACCAGGCAACCATTAAAACCGCACTTCAAAGTGACGAGGCTACACAACTGCTTGTTTCCTCTTCCTCCCCCTCTCCTTTTGCACAACGCAGTTCCCAAAACAGATCTCATCTGCAGCTAAAGTTGGGCCAGAATGAAGACATTCCTTGCCATGTATGGGAAATAATAGAGATTATAAATTTCACTGCTCATAATAGAAGAGCCGAAGTCCTCCTGAGAAGGCCTCAGGATAAAGAGTTGCACAATAGAAGTGCTCAAGTCTCAAAAGATTTGCACCAATACCACATGCCTTTTGAGCTCTCTCACTGCCAGGCAGCCTTCAAAACGGGGCATTTTCTTCTTTCAGCACAGCTCCCGGCCCCGCTAACAGGAACCGTGTGCGTCAGCACAAACCTCAGCTTCACCCAGCCACACGTAGGAGCTGAAAAACGAGCATCCTATTCTGGTGCCCTCCATAGTCACATACAACACTCGACCGTTCTTGTCCGTTCAGCAGGCTCATTTATAACAAGTCCCACAGCTTTGCTAAATTACCCGTGCTGGTCCTGAACAGAGACTCTAGGTTTGCAATAAGGATAAAAGAGGGATGGAGCATACTGCCCTCAAGGCCTTGGCAGCAAAATTCAGTTTTGCCTCTGCTCTGGAGAGGTACCAGAGCTGGGCCAAAGCATCAAAATACAGGGACACTCCTTGCTCCCTGCCAAGTGAACGGGTCTCCCCCCCGGGCACCATCAGCTCTTCCCGAGGTTAATGAAATGCTCATGCTTCTACCGTTAGTTCATATCTTAGGAGAGCCAGGTTAGGCTCAGGCAGGAATACCTTAATGCAGGATCTTTAAGACAGTGAACTAGCAGTAACAGAAGTGTGTGTGGAAGAGAGAGAAGCTAATAGAAAACCTCATATATAGCTCCCTCCCTTCCCAAAAGGCTCACAGAAGCACACAGATTGTACACACGCAGCGAGACTTAACACACCGTTCCCTCAACACACACGCAACAGCTTCTGGCAAGCAGGCTAAGAATAGGTACAGGCACAGTGAAGCACCCGAATCAGACATCCCTGAAAAGCAGCGTTAAGCTCGCAAGAAACATTTGCAATGCTGCTTTTGCTTTAATCAGTTTTAAGAAGAGGAAATTCACTTTGGTTCTTTTTATAAAAGCTACTCTATTACATTTGTCAAGCAGCTGCCACTTTCTATCCCAGATATAGCTGCTTTCAGTGGTAACCAAAAGGATCTCTGTGTCTGCGCATGTATTATGTATCAAAGATGCATATTAAAACAGACTTGAGATCCGTCTAGAGATTACATGCGAGTCCTTTCCAAGGCAATGGAATTACACAGAGATGCAAGTCAGTGCAGAGCCTGGGTCATACTTGTATAAACTGCTCCGAAAGATGCTTTGGGGCCAGCTGCCGAAGGAACGCTCTCAGAAGCGCAACACTCAACGAGACAGTCAGCTTGGACAAAAAACATCATCTTCCCTGACATCTTCTTTGACAAGGAAGAAATAATTGCAGAACTTGGCCTTTCTAATCAAGAGTATCACTGTGCTGGTAACATAAGATTCATTTCCAGACAAAGGGCAGGACTGGTTCCTGAAAAGAAAAAAAGTTTTAGCTCCTGTACCAAAGCTTTGAGATACCTGCCAGCTCCAGCTCAATTTTCACTCTTGACTAACAACACCCTTGAGAACACTTGCAAAAGGCTTGGTATTATTCATTACTGCCACAAAGTAAAAACAAAGTCAGAAGACCCTGGAGGCAAACGTGAGAAACCAACAGCATCATTTCTTGGAATCTTTTTATTATGATTATTATTTTCATTAAATCTAAATTTCTGTTAACCATTAAGATTAACATCAGCATTAACGCATTTACTTTGCGATAGGAGCACTTTGCAGATGTTACCCACTCACAGCTTTACTGTGAAATAAGGTAGTATTAAACCCTATTTTACAGATACAGAGAGGCCTAAAAAGTTTGCAGGGCATGGCATAGCCCATCAGCGACAGACTAAAAGAGCTTGTGGGTACACCAAATCCTACCCGCTCTGTTACAAACGTACTGAGGCACAAGTACATCCATGTTCTGCTTTTAGTAAGACCAGCAACGTAACAACCACCTAGAACTTCTTCACAAAACCACGACAGGGACCACTCTTATTTTTCCTCCAGGTCCTCGGTTTTGTTTCTTGATGCACAGCTGAGAACTCGCAAGGGAAAGCTTAACAACAGCTAATTGTCAGACGCCACAATAATTAGTGGCAACTTTCCAACGCATCCATCTCTGGCTAGTTTTCCGATAGCTGGCTCCTCCCCAGTCTCCACATTAAAATGAAGGTACACAAGGTAGGCGGCAGATTCATTTACAACTACCAAGGTCTTCCCAGGAGAGATGCCTAAGGAAAGAAGTACCTTACCTAAACAATGACTTTTTTTTCCCCTTAAACCAGCTGCTATGAGGCTGCTATCTTTATTAATAATCTGAGGATGACGTTAGCCTATTCACTGACATATACTACTAGATGTTCAATGCATTTCTAGTAGTCAACAGGCACCGTTTTTGCATTGTGTGTTGTCTCTGGTCAGCAAATTGCCTCTGAATGAGGAAGATGGGCTCATATTGCCACGTCTTCCTGCCCACCTGCTGGTTAGACATCAGGGCTTTGATGTTACTACTCCACCTAGAAAAGAGGCCGAAAGCCTCTGATGATTTGCAGACCCTTAAAAGTCTCCCGGCAGACACAAAGGCTCCCAATAGCAAATTCAGGCCTGCTTCGCTTAGACTCTATGGATCCCTCCGAAGAAATGCGCAGGGCAAAGGCTTAAACCACTGCTCTATATATTTAGGCTCTGCTTTCAACTCTGAGGCTCTCCACTTGTTTGGCAGCTCCTCGTGTCACAAGCTCCGGCGTGTCCATGCCAACCTTTTCCAGGATTCATCCGCATGTCAGCGGCGCTCCACAGCATACACTCCCCTCAAACCGACACAGTCCAGAGCACAGCGCTTCCCGCTAAGTGCCCACACAGAACAGGCCTGCAGTGTAATTACTTCCTCACGCCCGTAATAGCAACACGAAAAGACGTGTACAAATTTCAGCCCAACACGTGCCTGCGTTACATATGATGCGGAGGCATTTAATCAAGAGGGAAGAGGGGGGATTGTCCCTGCATTCAGTCATGTTCTTCATTCCACCACTTTCAAATCTGGACCCACAAAATGGGGCATAGGCACATAAAGGAATGGAGAAAAGAAAGGCATATCTTCATGTTGAGATGTCCTGACAGGACATGGAGCATAATGATAAATTCATTTGTACTGTCTTTACAGAAGCAGAGAAACCAAATCTCTCAGTAAGCTGCCAAGCTTGAATTTATCATCTATTTGACTGGAGTCAGAAAGTACTCAACCTGTGTTAAAGCGTCCCCTAAGTAAGGCAACGCACACATAAAACAATTTGTTTGTGGTTCTATGACATTTTGGCTTTCAAATAAATATAATTCGCTTTCACATGAATTCATAGATGACCAATACACTGGCACAGATTTGAGATGACTACATAGCTCAGCAATGTGGTGACACAGAAAGGCTAGCACAAAACAGTAAGAGATTCCATCCTACACAGTCAGGTGTCAGGATAACACCTGAGGAAAGCACAGCCGCGCTCGCAGCAACACGCAACAGGAATGGAAATGAACCTCCGTCCACCTGCACTGCCAGTGTCCCCAAGAAAAAAGCCAGAGACGAAGATATCTTGAGTATTTTGAATCATAAAAGAAAGCTTTCCATGAAAAACAGTAGATAAAAGTCTAACCAGCTAGAAATTATGCAGAGAAAAAGACACAAAAATACGTTACCTGCACAGCAGGAAATAAAAGTGTTAATAGAATTTTGTATCAGAAGAAACTTGAGAGGTCTTTTTTGCATTCATGGGTTAATCCCATGTATGAGACTACTCTCCAGAAGTCATCTGCATCTGTAGAAAAATGACACACATTTTCTAAATGCACCAAAATCCATGGGGGTGGGGGAGAAGCATAGAAAATATTATCCCCCAATTCCCATGCAGCGAGATCCCAATCATTTAAGAAACTGATTGTAAGGGCAAAAATTCTGAGACTGATTTAAACAGGCACCTTCCAAAAAACCTTCTTCGCATCCATTAGCAGCTACAGATTATCTGTTGGTTTGGGGTTTTAGGGTTCCCTCCCCCCATACAAACATAAAAGATTAATTTGCTTAATTTATGAGGCTCGATTTTCTGTACTTCACTTGCCTTAATCAAGAGGAGACAGGTCACTTTGTAGTGTTATTGATTATGTCAATGTAGCCCTGAGAAATTGGATCGCTAGTCACCACAAGTTAGCAGAGCAGACACCAGCAGAGGGAGCACAGCCCACCCGTGTACACCTTACATAAAACACTGGATATCTTAAACTTCCACAGCAAACAAACACTAAATTTTTTAAAAATAAAGATATTGGAACTTGCCATAAAATTGCTATAATCTTGTAGTAATGCCCAGAGAGTCAAGTGTTAGGCGTAAGCTACAAAACTTCCTTTCAAATCCATTTGCGATAGATTAGTCAGCCCTCTACGCTGCTCTTGCTGGTAACAGACATCAATTAACTAATAGCAATGATTTCACAAAAATGGGATTTCAATTTGCACTTCAAAACTGGCCCTGCAACCGCTGCATAATAACATCAATTTACCTGGTCGGCCAGCACTCAAGGCTTCCTACGCCCAGGCAATCCAGGGATTGATTAGCTGTAAGCCATGGAGCTGTGCACGCGTTTCTTTATCCTTCCTAACAAAACCCCAAAACCTCAAATTGGCTTCACACTTCTTCTCAGGCAACATCCACCAACACCCACCTTATCTGCATCTGAGAAACAGCCATCTAAGCTGCAGGAGCCAAACTCAACCACGACAATCCCCAGTAAACCTTACTTTAAGGCCTGCTCTGAGAACACCACTTCGGGCTCTTTGCTTACGGGCACGTGTCTAAATTGCAACCACAGCACCGTAAGCGTACTCATACCAGCTTCAGCTCAGCTAGCACAGCTGAGAGCAGCACAGGTTACATTAAACCACTGGAAGTCCCAGCTGTGCTCCCCAAATCTCATGCAGAGTTATGCTTACCCATACCAAAACGGCACATGTCTACATATACACGACTATTGTTTGCTTCCTTTGAAGCAGACAAAAACTCCACATATTTCGCTTGCTGCACGGGTTAGGACACACAAATTCCAATTTGGGTTAGGATTCTTTTGTTAACAGTTGCAGCAAAAAAAAAATCTAACCTGGATCAAAACCCCAGAGCTAGGAACTGTTTCAAAACACTCACAGTCAGTTCCTGCCCCAGAGAGGGTTATTTAGACAGAACAGACCACAAGTAGAAGACAGACAGCAATCACTGGAAAACACTATCCGGCTGATGAGGAGATAGGATTCAATGATCAGGAGGTCCTTTCCCGTTCGGTGTTTCTGTGGGGTTTCCAAAACAGAAATATTGCCTCTAGACGGGGAACTAATTCCCATTTGACTGCTGTGATCTTGGCTTCAAACAACTGGCACACGTGGCTAGCTGCATTTCCCACCCCGGTGAGGTCATTACTGCGGGAAGGGGGAGGAACAGCATGGGAAAACAGGCACGAGAACTGGGAGAGGCGACAGGGGTCAAGCAACAAGGAGAGAATCAGGTAGCAGAGACGGTAGTGGAAAAAAAAGAAAAAAAAAAAAAAGAAACAGATACACACACAGTCAGGGGAAAAAGACAAACTACCAACTTAAGCTGATAGCATTTCAAGACATCCAGCCATGCAGAGCAGACTCAAGACGGTCTCTGGCTCAGCAGCATTGTCAACAGCATTGAACTCATCTGAACAGTCCCCGAGATCCATGCTACAAATATTCTAGGGAAGATGAGGATCTTTCTCATCCTGTCTTAACGGCGCACAAACAGCCCTCCTATTTTGCCATATATTGTTGAGAAATAGCCTAAATGAAGGCAATTCAAAACATAATTTGGGCTTTTTCGGTGTGTACTTGCTGCTTCTGCTCTGACTTGGCAACTGCCAAAACCCGTCCTCGCATGCAACGAACATCAGATCTAATGTTCTCCACTTGCAAAATGAGAGCATTTCTGAAAACTATTTTGGATTTCTCTTCTGCAATAAGACATCAAGAAGTTCAAGGACTGTCTGTACTGTAGTTGAGCTGCCAGAAGAATTTGGCTGAATTTGTGCTCAAATGAAGACAGCTAATGACCCCTGCTCCAGGATCTCTTAACACTGAGCCGAACCAATGCAAACTCTACTTTCTGAAACGAAAATCTGAAAAGAAGAGACACCACAAAGCATATAGATATATGAATAAAGTGTCATGTAACAACAGGACTCTCAAATGGTACATGAAGTTAAGGGATCTGGTGGGGGGAAGGAACACTTTCCTCTCCCCAACACCACGTAACCAGACTATGGTTCATTACTGATGTTACCTTCACACAGAAACCAGTTTAGGATTAGTCATTACTTAATAAAACTTGACAGCATACAAAACACACCCCTTGTTCCAAGAACCATACTATCTTAAACACCACAGAAACACTGAACAAAACACATTTGTAATGGCTATGTGAGACTCCAATGTTTGATGTGCTTGCACATACAGATTTCTTCACGAAAACATGAATATCTAGAGAATAATCACCTGCACATGACACTACTTCCAGGAAACAAAGTTATTTAATCATCTTTACACAGATATTAGACTTGCAACATTGAAACTCAGAAATTTTAAAGTCGAGCTATGGTATCAGGACATCAACACATTTTATCAGACGCAAGCACATGCAACCAGAGACCAGCAACTAGTTGATGAGACTCTCAATGTTTGAATTTTAACACACACAGCAACAGAACAGCATATCTAAAGAGGATGTTTGGTTTTGCAGCATCTTTGCGAATCCTTAATACCGTTTTAACCATTTCCAACTCCGCTGGGCTCCAGTTTGTTTAGTTTAAGAGTAGCACAGCGAGGTGTTAGGTGATCGGCAACAGCGTGTTAGCCCCACACTGGTTAAATTTTTGATTGAGGAGAGACCCCTACATTTTTGAGTAAGAAGAGACCTCATGTGGGGAGAACAGCTGGGAACACAGGAAAAAAAAGTGTTTGGAGGAAAAAAACATATGAACCTCAGGAAAAAACTCACAAGAGGGTAATATAAGCATGCAAAAAGCCTGGAGAAGACCGACTTGTCACTTCTGTCCTCACCGTCTCGCAACACAAAACCGAGGCAGCGGAGAGCGTGCAGCGACCCGGGGGAACTCGCTGCCGCAGGGGATTTTGCCAGGTCTCCAAGACAGCGGCCAACGCGGCGGCGTGGTAACGAAGCACCTCAGGGTCAGCGCTTCAGGGCCTGCCGGAGCCGGACCGGGCACCAGGCCTCGCGCCGAAACCGGCCTCAGAGCGGGGGGCACGAGGTGGCGTCCGCCTCGGGGCAGGCGACGTCCCCCAAAGTCTCCCCTCTGGGGGGAGATGGGCCGAGGGGGCCTGGGAGCCGCCTGTGCCCCGCATGGAGTTAGACACGCCGGAGGGAGGGAAGGGAAAGGGGGACAGGGACAGGCGGGAAGGCTGCAGCCCCTCCGCAGCGCCTGGCGCCATCGCAGCCCTCCCGCCTCCCCCGCCAGGAGGGTGCCCAGCCCTGTGGGAACCTCCAGCC
>PTFA01000233.1:987433-1005984 GCA_003342895.1 Casuarius casuarius
CCTCAGAGGCGCCCAGGCCGCCTGAGGCACGGCCTCCCCCCGCCTCAGGGAAGGGAGGGGGGGGCTTCCCCGGACTGTACCACTCCTGCCACGCACCCGGCCGCACGGGCTCCCCCCCGGGGGGGGGTTCCTACCGCCGCGCGTCGCCCTCCCCGCCGCCTCCGAACGTGGTACGGTCCGCCGTACCTCTTAGCGCCCTCACTTCGCCCTCCTGGAGGAGCCGCGGTCCCGGCGCCCGCCGCGCCGCCGTGCGCGAGTGGCTGGGGGGGGAGCCATAGCCGCTGCCTTGTCTTCCCCCGCCGCTCGCCCTCTCCTGCTCCCCCCCCCGCCCCCCCGCGTCCGAACACAGTTGGTTTGTTCCGAGAAGCCGGCCGGTCTTCTCCCCTAAACCGCTGGATCTCTCACGTCTTCGGCCATTTCCGACCGAACTGGCGGAAGTTGCCGAAGAGGCGGCGGAACTTAACGGCCTGAACCGAAGGGCGGGCGGAGATTGCCGAACCGGCGACGGAGCTTGCCGAAGGGTGAAGGGGCGGGGACTAGAAACCCGAAGGTGAGTCTTCGCTCCGGAAACTACCGAGAATAGCCGAAGCTCCCCAGCTCTGCTCCGTCTCCAAGCTCCCGCGGTCTCAGCCGCTTAACGCCGCGCGCTCGCCCAGCTCCCTACGCAGGGAGGGGAGTGACGAACCAAAACGCAGCTCTGGCCCTTTAAATGGTGGCGCAGGCGGAGCAGTTGCGCCCTCCCTCCAATGGGGAGGGGGCGCCGCCAGCCACTGCGCATGCCCACTGGGGGGGGCGTTTCCCGCCCAAGGGCGGGCACGTGCTCGGCCGCCCCTCCCCCACCTCGCCTCACGGTGGAGCCGTTGCCCCCTCAGAGCCCGGCAGGGACCTTCGTGCCGCCGCCGGGTCCCCGTGCGCTGGGGGCTCAGTCACGCCTCAGCCCCGGGCCCCATGTGGGTCAGACCACAGCGGGGACTGCCTGGGTTGTCACAGATGTGCTGGAGCCACGGCCGGGTTCACCCGGCCGAAGGAGGTTGCACAAAACAACCATACTCTGGCCAGCTGACACAAAAACACACGGACGCACTGCAGACCTTGCTGACAGCCACTAAAATGCCACCAGGGATTCGTTTTCATTGCAGAATTAGATTAAGACTGGACCTGGATGGTTTGCAGTAACATCACAAATTATCACTCTGCATGAACGAGGACAAAATCAGTTTAAATACTGCAGTGGTATATAGCAATTTAATGTTATTAAGTCACAGCAGCTATGTAAAATATAGGGCGATAAGAACCAAACAAACCATGCAAAAGATGGCAACTGAGGCAAAAAAAATAAAAATAAAAAAGTAATGGTGCCATCCATTTTCTTGCAACGAAGCCAAGTGAAACAGATCCAGTAATTTTTATTTCATCGCTTTATGCACTTTAACCATATATTTTATATACATTTAGGGGCCCTTTGAAAGGCATTCATATCTACAGGAATCAAATCTCACCCCAAGACGTGCACACTGAGAAATTCTGGGGGACTAGAGAATTTCACAGGAGAGAAATAAGACTTTACAGGAGTGGAGAAGGTGGCAAGGGCAGTATGTCTCTGGCCCCAAAGCTCCAGGAATCTCAGTTTTAATAAAACATGAGCACTTTAAACCTGCAAGAAACCACTTTTCCACCACTCTGCACTTTTTAACAGCCATTTACACACGTGTAAAGTACGCCAGGAGAAACCACTTTTAAAACCAAGATGAAGAAACAGCGGGAGGGAAAAATACCAGGTCTACCATTTGTCAAACAATACGAAATCCAATCCCGCAAGCAGGGAACACGCTGTACGGAAGGGCAGGAATGGGTACTGCAGGTTCAAAGGTTTTCGGAAATAGTAATTCACATTTTTTCAGAAAGAAAAACCCAAGAGTCCTACTGCATTGCACAGCATAAAGACAAAATTAACATCCCAATTATTGAACTCACCCACGTTGTCCTAGCACGCACATCCCTGCTTCCTCTTCTACCATGGCATAAAGTTACGCTCCTTCTGCACTGCTCTGCATGAGGATTTGCTGGAGGAAGCGGGGGGACCATAAATGGCTTTTAGGACCTCGCTGGGGGGAAAACAGAAAAGGAGAACTGTACTTGAAGACACAAGTCAAGAGAACAGTTCTTCTCCCAGCTCCCAAAAGAAAACAAGCTTTCAGGAACAGCAGCCGGGGTGGCAAGTCTGTCCTTCAGAAAGCTCTGTCAAGGCTATGACGCGTGATACTGACGGAGGTAGTTTCAGGTTTAATCCCCTTTGTATACCTACCTTTCTTATTCTAATGTAACAAGAGATCAGTATAAAAAGGGAGTTTTCTGCTTCCTTTCCACCGAACCAAAAATCCACTGCTCAGCTGCCTTCTGTGCATCTGAACTGAAACATCATCATGTTCAAATACCCTCATTTTCTACCCTTTCTGCTCTCTGGGCTTTTGTTTTCTCACGGTCTGTTGATACACTATATCCAAGTACACACATACCGTTTCTACCTCAGAAATGGATCCTAATAGGCAGAGACCTACGACGAGTAATAGGAGTTTAAACAAACAAAAAAGGGCAGAACAGTTGCCCAAGTGCTTTTCTAGCCCAGGAGAAGCCTTTTACTCTTTCCGCCTGCTTCTTAGCCAGGTTTCCCAAGCAAACAAGCCGTGGTGCACAGTGCCAACCAACTGCACAGTGCCAGTGTTGTTAATGACTTTGAAACTCCTTGGCAACTTTTAGTCAAACCGGACAGAGGGGTAGAGGCCTAAAGGTATTAAATTCTCACCTACTATGTGGAAGCGTGCAGGCGTAACGCAAGGACGTCCACAAAGCGGGAGCAGTTCAGATCTTGCCTTTTCTGTTTAACCAGCTCACCAACGAACCAGCCGGCTGGTGCGTCGCTCCCAGCCAACTAGTGCATGTGCTGCAGTTTCAGCCCGCAGCCGACACAAGGGTAGGAGGTTTGGGAAAGGCAGGTGCCTACAGCTACCGGGGAGGTAAGGGTAAAAAGGGATTTACAGTATGAACAAGAAGAGAGGAGAGGCTTGGGGATGATGAGGAACAGAAATGTGGTGAAGGCCCGTGGTGGCACACCTTAGGACATGGAAGAAATGGTGGGACTACTGTAGCGGGAGGTTACGGGGGAACAGAAGACCAAATCTAAGGAAAACTGGTTTCATTAGTCCCACTGCTCACAAAATTACTTATTTAGACATCTGGGTATGATTTCACTGCTGGGAACCTCCCTTATATTACCTTTTCAGTAGCTCTTCAGTTGACAGCTGCAATTTAATGCAGGGAATGCTGTCACTCCTTTGTGTCCTCCTCCTCTCATTTCCAGTGTTTGAAACGGTCCCCACTTTACCTCTATTCCTTATTTGGATTTCACCAAATTCCCTCTCTCCCATCCCACTTATTTGTAAGCATTTTTCACATCCAACATACTGTTGTTTCCTCTCTGCTATAAATTACATTGACTCATTTTGAGCAAGTATTAAGGAGTTTCAAAGCCAGCCACTGCACACATCCATGGCACACTTCCATGGCCTGAAATAAACCTCAGAAAAATATCCATCACTCAATTCACACATGCAAGGGAGCAACAATCTAAGGGGAGGACCCTGAGCTTTCATCCTTTCCTGCTACAGTCCCTCTGGTAAATCTTTTTTAACCTCTTTTTCCTTCCTTTCACAGGAGACAATAGCAAGGCCTGTGACCATCTGTGGATTTTACAAGTTTCATGGAATGTTTTCAGACCGTGCTCTTAACCTCAGACACTCCTATCAGATTTCATAGGATTCAAGCCCCAGGGTGCTGTAGGCGCTAAACAGGTAATACACATCTCTCAGCCACTATGGAATGACTACACAGCACAAGTGAAGTCTCAGTCCTGCCGAGACCCTGACTGCTTTTGGCCATCAGGTATCCCAAAGTACGCCTCACAAAAGAGGAAGTGTTAATCTGGAATACTGGCCACATTCCAGTTTAGGTAATTACATTCTGACGATTTACATTCTCCCTGCAGTTTTTAGTGGATATGGATTTTTTTTCTCCTTACTTTATGTCATAAAAGCAGTGACTTGGTCCTGTTTGTGCTGTTAGAACAGCTGCCAGGCTTTGCGGCGTAAGTAGCTGCATTTCAGTGGTAGGTGAAGGGATCTCTGTATGCTTAAATAAAGCACTTTAAAGACCCCATGGGTACAAGAAGTATTGTAACAATACACCCTACTGCTGGCCATAAAGCAAAGCAAGGGCTAGAGCGTGCAGTGAAACACTCAATGGCAATATCTAAACTGGAAAAGAAAAAGTTAGCATAAGAATAGAGACATGGACATAACAAAGTGCAAAGCCTTTTCCCCCCCAGTTGCTAATTTAAATCTGGGCCCAATGCAGCCCCAGCCGGAATCCAAAGAGCAAGTACAATGCACTGCCGGCATCCTGCACGGGGGAACTAGATCATGTCTGCAAAAGAAAGTAACTCCAAAAAAGCAGTGAAAGCTTTTGGTTGCTGGATGCTGAAGGATACTGCCCGGTAGTGAAATGGGGTAGGAAAAGAAATGATGACTATTCCCTTGTTAATGAAGGCCCAGTTAAGAGTTTCCCATTGTACCGAGATATTTAAAAGAAAGAAAAATGATGACTTCTGGCAGAAGGTTTTGTTTTAAGGTGGAATATTATGCACAATGTATGTCAAGTTGCACTGCCACATATTTTATTAAGAATAAATGTTTTAGATAAATTTATTAATTGACAGTATTATGCTTTGTTTATCAAACCATACCTAACTGCATTGTTATTATCTTCATGAGAACCACAGTGCCTAAAAGGGTAATTTTCATATTTCAGCAAAAAATGAAATAAGAGAGATTAGGACAGTGGTTACAAATAAACCGTCAGGGACCAGATGGCTCAGAGGATGGGTAATGAGACATGTCGCTTTCCCTCCTCCCCCAGTGTGTCCCAGATCATTAGCGACTGAAAGCTGTTACTAGCACTAGGTGAATATTTTTCGCAGAATGCTTATGCCCATCCCCAAAACTTCCAGCAAACCAATTTCAGTATAACAAGTCATTCCAGCTGGACAGACTTTGGGGGAGCTAGACACAGCCACGAGCTGGTGCAGGTAGAGGGAGGTTTCTTCCCACTCTTTGTATCTATGACCACTTATAGCAATTCTACAGCAATTTTGTGAACCTTGCCCTCACTTCCTTTGCATTTGCATAAAAATGAAATGCTTTTAGTCACGCAGAATCATTTCTTGTGTGTGACTCAAGCCTGACAGATACCTTAACAGCAAGCAATTACCACCAGCAGCCTAAACGCCAGTGGTACATCCAGAACAGAAGTAGATGGCACACAAGCCACTACACAGGTGGCCTCATGGCAGGAGCTAAATAACCAGCTGAGCTACATTCTCATTCCTAGGGAGGGCAGTTCCTCTCCCACCCTCACCTAGGCCCTTATGGGATGTACAAGAGAGGGAGTGAACCGGTCTGAACATGCTATGTTTTTTTTCTCTTTTTCGCTAGACTTAGTTCTGTCAATCTCAAAACAAATCAGTCATCCAGCATCAAGTATGTACTCAAACTTTTTTCTAAATAAATAAATGAAAAAAACATTAAGAGACTTTCATATCACAATGCTCCTGGAAATTTCAGTGACTATAAAGAAAGATGTATCCCAAAGCAGGAAGCAGCAGCAACCCATTCTGGTGACAGCCAAGCAAAACTCTTGAGCTGATCAAAGCCATGACTGGGTAACTCCACCAAACGTGGAGAGTGCTGCCTCTTTGCTCAAGGCTCCTTTGCCTTCATGAGCCCTGCTATACTAAGAAATGTGCTGCATTTCTGTAAGTTTCCTTAAATTCTTTGAGTATTACAGCTAACCATGCTTCCCCTTCTTCTTCAAAACACAGGCTTTGAAGTTTTCCAGAGAGACACAAGGAAGAATGTCCATAAGACACATCCAAATACCTACACTATCCCCAAACTCCACCCTATAACAGATGGCATGGTTATAAAAACAGAAGCATCCGGTAACCACTGATATGAAACAGCTGGCAAGCAACAGCTTATTTTGTTCTACTAAATATTCTGTAATTTGAACTATATTTAAATAGGAGTTTAAAAGAAACAATTGTTTCATTTGTATAGAGCATTATCCCAAAACATCTACGTGCTGTAACTGCAACGTAGCTTGGGCATTACACTCTTGTCTAGTGAAAGCGTTTTGTTAATTAAGCATTCAGCCATATTTAAACTAAACTAAAAGCGACTGCAACACAAGCAGTTCAGTCCCTCTTCAGTAAAGTACATAACCGTCATTTTAAGCATGTGCTTTGCTGCATCGGACTACCAGACTTAAGGCTGCAAGTTCCCAGTACTTCAGCTCAGCCTTCAGTCCACGCAATCTGAGGGCTTTTGACAACCTGCCAGATTGCAGGGTGTGCTTGAAAAGACAGAAGACTCAGGGAACCTAGATTCCAGGCACAGAAACCTAGATGCTTAAGGAAACTACTTCATTTGCCCCAGGGTTCAGTTACCAAAATGTAAATTGGGGATAATATTTCCTACACAATGACCGTCAGAAAAAAATCCACTAGCAATTATAGCCATAATACAATAAAAAAGGCCAATAAAAACATACCCAGGTGGTAACACAAAATGAAGAAAAAGAAACAACTGAACAAAAGGCAGATCAGAGTGTGCACACTATACACAACGCCAAATGCGCCCTTCACAAAAATCCAAATAAATCTTTGGGGATGCTGCTCCATAGTTCCTTCTGTGATACTGAGTGAATCATCTCTGCTTGCTAGAAATGCAAAATGATAGCATGCATAAAACAATCAGTCTGGATTAAAATCACTCTGGGAAAAGTCTATAAAAGACTGTCTACTGGGAATGTGCTATAGGTCCGCTGGAGACCCCACTGCCAGATTTGGATGTGTTTAGAAAGCTTTTTAAAATTACTAGAGAGAGAACGAAATACTCTGAGGAACTGTGTGATAAGGGAGTCTTAAATTCCAGGTACAGAACGAAGAACAAATACTAACAGTAGGGCCCTGTAAGTCCTGGATGTAATAGCTGACAGACTTCTTCACAAAACAGTCACAGAACAAACAAGAGGTGATTCTGCTGTGGACTTTTGGCCAATAGTGGGGATGTTATAATAATAGCCGGTTGTGATCACTCAATTCAAGCCTATTTTCTACAAATTGGTTCAGTTTAAGCAAAATAAAAGCAGGTCTGTAAGGTTTTCAATTTCAAAAAGAAGAGTTGAAGTAATTAAGAGAACTAGTTTGTGAAGCGGACAGGGCTGAATAGCTGAAAGGCTTGAGTGAGAAGATCTTGAAAGCAAAGAACAAAAACCATCTGCCATTTGCATCCTGAATAGAGGAGGTAAAAAAAAAAGCACACATAGGAAAGCGATGAGAACGTACTGGAGATTAAAGACAGTTGAGGTCAAGCCCCCAGACTTAATACATATGCTACCTTACAGTTCAATAATGAGTGTATATAGGGGTAATGGCACGGTGGGTTATGGGAAAATCTGCATGCAATTCCCCCATCCAGGGGAAAGCAAACTGAACCGTTTAATGCACTCCATTCCAGACTGCTAATATTTCAAGTCCACTAGCAAGGATTTCTAACAAGTCTACACAATACCTGAAAAAAATTCAGAAATCCTCATAATGAAAACTCTGAAATGCTGGAATGAACCATTTTTGTCCTACAGTCATGCTTAAAAATGCCAACGAGCATGTTTGATGTTCTCAGAAATAACATGACATACTATTAATTCCAGCCTGTTTCAACCAGCGGCTCTCAGATCACAGAGGACGCTGTACACAGAGTATCTCTGCTTGAGGAAGAAGGGCTAAAGAAGGCAGTGCTTGGGGAAGCCACAGGTATCAACTGCACACAGAATTTCAGCCCACAATCTGAATCCAAACATAAAAGGCATGGAAATACATGGTCTAAAATCCAACACGAGATCAAAGTTATGCTGTGCTAAAATAACCTGGCACCTGTCTTTGATAAAATACCTGGTTTCTCTGGACAAAAATGCTGTATGCAGTAGGTCTAATTTATAGGGATTTTAGCAAAGCAACAACACATCTGGGGAACTAATTGCAAAGGGGTAAAATGGGGATCAATAAAGCAAACTGTGAGGTCGATAATCAACCATAGCATACATTAAGAGCTGCAGGTTTTTACAAAAGGGTCATTACAAAATTAAATAATAATAAATAATTGTCATCATTTTAAGCACAATCTATATCATGGCCTAAATTTACTAAAAGGTACTTAAATGATCTAAGCTGAAAAAACTAATATCCAAGCAGTACAGGCCTGCTGCCAAAGTCAACCACTAAAATAGGGGAACAGTTGCCAGCTGCTGTTTTTTTCCCAGTGCAGGAAAGATACTTTCTTCTTTCCACAGTTAGCTCAATTCAGTTATTAGTACATTAGAAACGAAACCAACTCAAGGCTGAATGGCTTCTAAAACAGTATTTAAAATGAAAACTTTCTATGTTGTTTCCATTACCTGCAGGATTCTTAAGTATATTTGCAAAAGCACAGGACAGGAAATCCTGAGTCCAATCCCTTAATACTGAAGTCGACCGCATTGCATAATCCCATTAAAACATTTATCAGGCTCCATCTTCACAGCAATCATTTCTTTAGCCCCTATTATACAATTCCCATTAGAAGGCTGCTCAAGAACCTGACTTGGTTTGAAGCCATTGTCCTAATTTCCAGCCTAAACTTATTCGGAGCCATTTCTTCTTGTGCCAGAATTGTCATTTAACTTAAATAACTCTTCTCCCTCTCTGGTGTTTACGCCAATGTATTTATAGAGAAGGAATATAACTCTTCTCTGCTTTTTTTTTTTGTCACTGGCCAAACCATGCAGGCTCCTCTATTTTGTGAAACAGTTCCTCTGTTTTCCTGATCATTTCTAGCAGACATCCTCCCTTACACCTTTCACAATTTAAGTCAATCTTTCTCCCACATGGGCAAGCAGGAATGCATGGTACGTTTTAAACAAAACCTCACTAAAACCTTCTGCAGTGGTGTTCATATTTCCTTGTCGCTAGTGGAAATAACTTGGTTGATAAATGTGGTCCTGGTTTGTATCTTTGTCACTGGTACATCGTAGTCATCCTGTGATTGATTAATACATTCCAGTTCCGATACAGGAAATTCTACTCGTCTCAGAGCTTGCATTATTATTCCTTACAGGCAAATAGTCCTGAAGTCATTCATTCCTTTTAATGTGCTATCCTGTTGTTCCTCTGTTTTGATGGCATCTCCAAATCTCATTAATTTCTGCTGTAGCATTAATTAACATATTGATTAACACTGGCCTTAAGACCAATCCGTGAGGAGCAGTATCGGTAACTTCCCCTCCAATCCTTTTTCAGCCATCCTACCATTTCTTCTTTATCCAGTTACAGGATTTATTGATGCAAAACAAAGCAGAATACTTCAATTCTGAATGATTGATTTTAACTGTCTTGCACTGTATTTTTAGTGTTTTCTTCTTAATGACAGGCTGACTTTTGCTGGTGGATACCAACAAAGGCATATTTCACCTTAAATCAGAGCTTTTTGGCTAACTGGAAAGCCATCCTGTTTTTACAGTTAGGCATTTGCTTAAGTTAATAAACTATGCAAGTTAACGCATTTTATGTAAAAAAGGGTAAATGAAGTTTCTTAATGACTAGTCTGACTTTTTAATTGTACTTATGATTTATGTCACATATTTAGAAAAACAATTAGAATGCAGAAAAACAGCATGTAAAAATTGTAGTTAAATAAATTAAGCTAAATGTGCTGAATACACATTTTAAATTAAAACAAACTGCTTTATTGTACAAAGGAATTCTGCAGCCTATAAATAGAGCCAATTTGTATCTATTCAGCAGGTCTTCAGGTTTTCAGGACTCGAAATGAAATTAATTTCTATTCTCAAGCAGAGGAAGAGCTGATCCTAAAGTAAAATGAATGTGGCAAAAACGAGTTGACTGAACATTTTCTTTCAACCCAGATCAGTTCTGCAGTTCAGGTTCCCATGCAACCATGCCCATGATGTTCACAGTGCTTTTGTTAGCAGAACGAAAGACAAGCCGTAGCAGTGAAGAAAGGGGGCAGATTGCTTCTGCTCGTTGTAGGCGGGCCAGTTTGTGAAAGCACGCTCAGGGGTGTAATTTTGGGGCAGCCTGAGCTGATGTAGACTGTACCTGCTGCAGCTAGTCAAAAGCTAACTCTGCAGAACAAAGTGATTTGTTCCTGGCTTTTCCTGAACACAAACCCATGCATTCGGTGCCTGGGGCTCCGTCTGCAAAGGATGGCTGCTTTAATTTGGTTATTACTCACAGATCTCTCCAGCAGTGGACCGACTTTGAGAACTACCTAGTCAGTAAGAACCAGGCAATGAAGCTGTTCATGGTGTAAGCTCAGCAAAACAGAGCTCGTTGAAGGGGTAAATTAGAGGATAAACACGGAAATCGCTCTTCAGGTGGTGCGGGAAGGGACGTGATCTAGTGCGATAAGCACACTGCTGGGGAGCAGGACTTCTCGTCCCCAGGTGTCATTAACCTGAGCCCTGGAAAGTTGCTTCAGTTCCCTTATTGGGAGCATGAAACTAATGACATTCTCCAAGTCTTCTTCGCTCACAGTCCTGAAGTGCTTTGAGATCACCCACCAGATGGCAATGCTCGTGTTAATCAATACTAACACTGGCTCCCGAGAGAGCAAAAACAAACAATAATTTGCCCTTCCAATTACAACAATGTTCCAGCGAAACCATTATGTCTAGTTTTAAATTCAGTCAAATTTAAACATTAAGAAAAAGCCTCCTTTTCTTCCGCTACTGACAGAACAATACTACACTTCCTTTGTTTTTCCTTTTTTCATTAACAAACGGGTTGGACTTCAGGAGCGTTACTGTACTTCAAGCAGTGGAAGAAGGTGAATATAAGGCATCATAAAAAGATGCCATTGGGATCAGTTAAATCCAACAAAATTGAAAACATTTAGAAGAAACGACACCAAAACCACAGAACTAGATTTAAACTTGGTCAGGAGGCCAACAGAAAGAGATCTTGGTGTAACAGTGACCAGAGGCACGGCTCACTGCTGCAGCTACAGCCAAATGTCATTGCCCTGATAACCAGGTGCCACCAACCGGCGCAGCCGGGATGCAGTCGATGAAGCAATGCTAACCTCAGCTGGCCCAACGCTCCGTCCTGGCATATCTAAACTCCGCTGCAAAAAACTCCCAACATATTAAGGCATGACATTAATAAACATTGAGCTGTTATACAGCACTTTCCATCTTCAAAGAGCTTGAAAACCAATGACTAATCCTCACAACCACCTCCTTAGGTGCGGGAACGGTTTAAAGACGGGAAGAAAGGCAAAATGATGAAGTCATCTGGCACGGCTTCTAAAAGGGAGTTTTTAAAACTAGCCAAGCCCAGGGCAGAAATTATGGGCTCTCAGGCATATACCCATTCCCCCAGGCAAAATTTCCCTTGTGCTTCTTCGGGAAGTACCTGGAGCCATCTCATACCTAGAGCATTTCCTCCAAAACCTGAAAACTCAAATACCAAGATAGCTCTGAAGTGGGTCAGCTGAATCTGATGAATCAACCGAAGCTGACAACATGCTCTTTTGGTGAGATTTTGTATCTCCTCCGCGCCAGCAGAGATTGGCAGAGCAGCAGAGGAAGCAAAACAGGTGAAGCAGCACACCACCAAAGTCAACAGGAAGTTTTGGCCACGAACTTGCATTTCCTCTGATGTGTTTTCAGCCAGGGAAAAGAAGAAGCACAGCCTATCCACTAGCAGGGTGGTAAATCACAGTTTCTAGATTCTGTTTCTCCATTTTTGTACATTAGGCAGCCCTGAGAAAATTCCCAGAATCACTCCGTACCTCAGTTTCTCCTCCAACAAACGGACCTACCTTAAGTTCTGCAGGAAAACTATGAAACAAACTCAGGTTCATAACAAACTCTTGAAGGAAAGATGATACAGAAGGACAGACCTGCTCAATTACTAACACCCTGCTCAGCAGAGGTCTCCAGAGGAGACTAGAACTGACAAATTATTTTTAAAAAATGCTAGAAACAAGAATAAGTTACTAAAGAAAGAATAAAACCAACACACACTTGTGTTTCTAAGCACCTCGATAAAGGTATCAATAAACCTAGATGCATCCTGTACACAAAAAAGCCAGCAGCAATCAATTCAAATGGGTGACACTTCTGTAATGTGCCTATTTGACTCTCCATCTGAAGCAGATAAGAATTCAAAGATTGGACTTTCTTGGTATTTGTATTTCAATATACACAGCTTTAGTGAAATTGCAGCAACTCAACCTACAATTCATTCTGCGCAGGCAGTGACATTCAAGTATCTCCTGGCAATTTTCATACCGCTCCCAGCATATCTTACAAGCTGTCACCAATTTGAGCATTATCTTTTTTTTGTAAAGATGTGTCAGGAGTGCCATGCAGGTTTCTCCTTGGTTCAAATAGGCAGGATTATAGCTGATTCATTGTCCTTTTTTTTCCTTTCATCCCGGTTTCTATAGTCTCCTTTTCAATTTAGTTTTCCCATGTTGCATGAGGGGAGGGGGCCTGGATGTGTGTGCGCGTATGCATGCAAGAGAGAGTGAGAGTATGGTTTTAATCTCCTCCTATTCCTCTTGTTAACAGTTTCTTCTGCTTCATCTCCTTGGAGGTATTTTATTATTAAAATCAAATGAATTCTCCCTTGCTCTTGCTCTTGCTTTTGGTGAAAGAAAACAATAGGACTTGAGAGAAACCCAGCTAGAAGGAAATGCTTAAGCTGTCAAGTCCTTGGACTTGCTGAAGTCTTTTGCTAACTCTCTAAAGCAAGCAGGCGAGCAGCTCAACTTCCCACAGAGCTGGAGACATCAGGCTTCCCCAGCACCAGCCAGTTTTTGCTGGGCCCTGATGTCCATGACATTTAAATTGGTAAGTTTTACTGCAAATACAGACCGCCAGCCATGACTGGCCCTGGGGTCTACCAGGGCAACACAAGGGCCACGCTCTGGCTTGAGAGGAGCCACCGAGTCCAGAAGTTAATCAAGATTTTGCAATCTTTCAGTGGCAGGCAGAGCAACGGGTTCCAGCCTGCAACCCCAAACATTATTCCGGCACAACCAGAGAAACATCACGCCTGTGAGCCCTGGACATCACAGAGGTGGCTTTTCTCTGGATTTGTATCTTGCAGTCAACCACCAGCTCCAATGGTAACTCTCACAACCAGAGCACTTGCAAGATCTCTCTCCCTTGTGTGGACTCTGCAGTATCTGCTCCTGCAAGTTTGAACAGCGCCTCTCCCTCAGGCTCAGTAAGTACCTGTGCTGTCCCTCATGCCTGGCTGCCTGTTTTTCATGAACTTGTGCAACCTTAATTACCCTTGAAGACCTCTCTCTCTTTGGCAGGACTGAAATAGGTGAACAGGTTCAGAAGTCATTGTGGTATGCAGACACGCAAGCAAGTGGGGTGAGAAACCTGGACTGGTTTCTGTCTAATTTTGTAGGAAAACAACATTGTTGTTGATTGTAATGGCAAAACAAGGGAGCGTTGCTGTCGATCCTTGCAGAGGATCCCAAGCACTGAGCTACCCTCAGGAAAGCATCCTACGGATTTTGGTGTAGCCGCCCTGAAAAACAGTGCCTGGATGTACCCAGGGATAAGGGAAGGTCCAAAAAAACACATTCACAGAAAGCCCTCTAGCCCAGCTTCTTTCTGCATGCCAGACGAAAGGCTGAGCAGGCCAGCACTACAGTGAGGTCGACCTGGTCTCAGGACTGCCAGTACCAGCTGGGACCACTCGCAGCAGAAGCAGAGACTGCACCAACCTCCCAAACCGCTTCACCAAAGAGGCTGAGGTCAGACCCAGAAACACAGCAAGAACAGAGCTGAGACGGACCTGGAAAACCTATCCCCTTACTGCAATCAGTTTTACTTAAGTCCTTCTCTGCAGGTGTCCACCCAAGGAAAAACAGATCTCCAGCATGTATTCAGACTATGGTTAAGTCAGACTCAGGTCGGTGATGAAACATGTATGGGAAAAGCTCCAGCTCATTAATCCCTTTTATTCCTTAGGCCCTGTAATTTCCTTTTTAGAAAGCTGTTCCAACCACTGAAGAATTTCCCCCCTCATTCATTAACCAAAGTCACCACCATTGTGATTACGTTTTGCTTTTAACAAGGCTTGGAAGAGTGATGAGAGAAGCCTCATTTGGAGGCTTACTCTGTCTTTGGCATCAATAAACAGGAAGCCTGAAGTCATATGATCCGCGCACGGTTTTAAGAATATTCACAAGGTTGATCTGGACAGCAAGAGAGGAGCACAGAAACTAGCACTCCTACTTCAAGCTGGGGCCAGGATGCAAGGAGTTGAGAGATTTTTGAGAAATTCAGTAGTAAACATGGTATATCCCCAGGTAACAACCTAGGTTGCACTCAAGAATTAAAGCCAGCGCTATGCACTTTTACTTCATTCATCAACAGTCACAGGGTGAGAACCCGTATTTGCTCACGCTTCTGGTACACCAATATCAAACTGTGTCCCCAGCCTCCTTTCCAGCAACCACAACAGCTCAACGCATCTTGCAAGGCTTCGGTTGCACAAAGGACACAAACAGGTTTCCCTGACATGGAAAACCAGGGCCTCTTTCAAAGCAGCGTAGCGCAGGGTCAGGCTCTCCTGCTGCTGTGGGCTTCCTGGCGACACGGCACGCAACAGAGCGACAACCAGAAAGTCCTCGGGTGGCCGAAGATTTGTTACAACAGGCAGAACGGTTCCCCTCAGCCTCTCTCCAGCTCCCACTTAAGTTCGTAGCCTAGTAAAGTGATGAATTACAGTTAAAGGATCTTGCTGTGATGCCTTCTGCTGATGAATGATGAATATCCTGCCAGAGTCTCCTGATTTCAGGTGATGGATTTGAGCCCAGGCTGTACTACACTTCCTCTAAGTGACAAGCTCCGCTATTTTCACTCTTAATCTTTATACGATTTGATTGAATAAATCCAAGGTCATAATTTCCTCGGTGGCTACCGTTGCTCAAAATATCACCAGCCCTCCAATTATTTTAACTGCATCAGAAAAAGTGAAGAATATTCATGTAAGAGCTGGGAAGAGCCCAGCTCTATTATGGGGAAATACCTACATCCAAAACACACCGTCACCGGAGCATGAACTGGCAACTGTGAAGTCGCATTTGTCATATCACAGCCCAAAGCTCTTATGATACAGCCCTCAAGCCTCTGGGACCCAGACCTCTGGGGACGAACATTTTGCATGCTCCGTCACAGTCCAGAAGTTTTTTTTCTTTTTCTTGTTCGAAGTTTGATAAGAGGCAGCCTGGCTAAACCGGAGCTATTTGCAGGAAGCGGGTAACTATTAATTTACATTGTTTTCTTCCAGCACAGTACAAACACTTTATAATAGAGTTGCACCTTAAAACCCCTGTGCTTAAGCCTTAGCGAATACAAAGCTTTTGGGGATGCAACATTATTTTTCCTTCCCATTTTCCTTTTCCTTAAAAAGCCTCCCCTACTGGGAGCAAAAACGTCTCCAGCTCTGAGGCTGCACAGAATTGCACACAGATCCCCGCAGAGGGTCAGCGGCATCTGAAGATGCTGTGTGTCACGTCTGAAATGTTCCAGCGCTTTATTGCGCCATCTCCTAATTATTAACGTCTCGTCGCCGTACTTCTGCAGCGAGATTTATGATGTAGCTCAGGGCGGCGGATTTGAACGAGCTCACCCTCAAAGGGGAACCACAGAAATGTTTCCTTTCCCCCCATTTCCGGCGTCTCCAGTCTGAAAGAAAATTCCGAGGAACAAACAAGCTCCTCAGAAGAGGGATTTAGGAGGAATTGTCCCTCCCTGCACAGTTGCATAACTGTCTTAAACAAGTCCACACTGTCACTAGGGGACACTCCGACAGCCAGAGCTTTGCAAGACTTCCATGTTTTATCTGTTTTTGGGGTATAAATATCGCACCCTTGCAAGTCTCCTTTGGCAGGACCCCGGAGCAGAGCTGCAGCGGGAGCAGGACAGAGCCGGCTCCGGGGAGCAGGAGAAAGGAGGCAGCTGATGCACGAGCCAGCGGGCCCCGCGCGGCCCAAGCGGACGCTCCCCCCTCGAAACAATACAAGGAAACAAGGTCGTTGTTGATCTGGCTGCAGCCTGCGCCTTCAAAACCGGTATTTGGGGATGGAAAAGGCTCGAAAGCGAGAAGCAGAAAACTTTGGGGGTTAAAGGGTTTCACTCCTGCGGAGGGGGCCGTTCAGGAGAACGGTGAATAATTTGTAAAGCGAACCGCACAGAAAAAATTGAAGTCTGGAAATTAAGCTCCAGAATGTAGGATTTAAAAAAAAACAAAACCCAAAACACATGAGCTATCACAAGTCTTGCAATAAAATAAGGAATGGTGGTGACAGCGAGTTATGTGTGCGCACAGCAGGCAGGATAATAGGATTTCGCCGGCTTTTGTTTCCTCGGAGGTGACTGTGTTGTTATCAGGAGATGCAGGATATGAGCTTCTGACACAGCGGTGCTCTGATTCACACCGCCGAATAAAGCCGACGTCTGATGGCATCTGCATTGCTGACTCAGTTGTGTCTCTTAGGTGCCAATCTTGGGGCCGGGAAAAGGGATTTGGTGGAAGACTGTTCCTGCGAGCTGTAGGCAGCAGGCAACGCGGCCCCTGCTTTGCTGCTTTGCCTCAGGGCCGCACCACTAAAACTAACTAAAGTGAGCTCCTGCCTCCATCCCATATCCACCAAGGCAAGGTTTTCAGCAGGTTTTCCCCACCCAGACTTGGCAAAACAACTTAAAAAAATCCCAACTGCTCAGCTTTCGGAATATATTGAAATTAAAACAAAGTAAACCTTGCTCCCTGCACTCCACCCCCACCCAGCCTCAAAAAAGGTGGAAGGCAAACACTTTCTTGTTGAGGCTTATTCTAGCTCAAAGTGACTGTTTTCAGACTCTGATTTTTTTCTTTTTTTTAAGTTTAGGCTCTGGCACGTCTAATTTTCATCCTTTAGGAGAAGAAGCAAGAAGAGCAGCAGCCCAACAGGTCATGAAACAGAGTCTCCTCCATCTCTAAAAGTACTGAGCTGCGACCTAGGCGGTGACAAACATGACAGATTAATACCTCAGAGGGAGCACGTTGCCCCTAAGAACGGTGCTTTCCAGTGGGAGGGCAGTTTTTGCTGAGCCCAGTGCTCCAGCAGCCCTACGGGAGCGTATGCAGCCCCACGCGGTGGGTCCCTGAGATGACGCTGAGAAGGTAGGATATGCCTAATGTCGCTGTTACTTTATTCACCAAGGTGCACAGGAGACCTCGGGAGCAGCCAAAACAGGTCAGACCAAAGGTCCTCTGCAGGTCAGATGAAAGGTCCTCTCCTCCGTCACCATCTCCAGCGAATATGCAGAGAAACGGTGCAAGCGCCACTGCCCAGATCCTTCCCCTTGTGCACCTCCATGGCTCGGCTGGCTGGAGCTCAAGCAGACGCCGTACACCAGGTCCTCTCCGGCTCGGAGACCCTTGCGATGAGGGTAAATAAACTTCTAATAAACTGCTTCTCCGAAGCATCCCTGTGGGCTCAGTCCCCCCACACCAGTGAGCACAGGACAAGGCGCAAGAGAGGGACAACCCCAGCCCTATGCCTGGCCCGCAGGGACGTCCCCACCACGGCCAAGGCCCCAAGGAGCCCTGAGAGCTCCTGCAAACCAGACCAGGCCTGGGGTTGATGGCCTCAACACTGGGTTCCTCGTCTCCAGGGCATTCGTGTCTCATCGAGTGCAAGCCCCGACTGAGCGCTCGGCCAGGCGGAGACACGTCGAAAGGCTTGCTCCGGCGCGGCGTCCCCGGTGACTAATAGCGCGTGACATCAGCCGGTCCCGCTGGCGCGGCGCTGCTGTGGGCTCGCTGCCGTCTTGCACCAAGCAAAGCAGCGGCTCCGTAAGCCTGACATTCCTGGGAAAGCAGGTAAAAAAGCCGGCTCCAGCTCGCGTTTGCTCCGAGCCCGATCCTCCGACTCCCCATCTGAGCTTCTGCAAGGAAAGCGGCCCCGCTGCGGGCTCCGGGTCCCCGGGGAGTTCACACCACGCAGATTTTAGCTCCGCAAAGCAATAATCCCCTGCCCGAGCCCGTTAATGATGCCCGCTAAATTCACCTCCAGCTTGCCAGCTACTGAATCCTCCCCGTTCCAGCTCGGTCCCATCATTTTATTAATCACACCCAGAAATTCAGGGGAGGGCAGCAGCACACAGTCACTAAATAAAATATAAACACCTCATCTATACTTAACATCCAGTTTGATGTCCACTGTTTTCACTCCCCTTTCTCAACCTGATTTGCAATTTCTTTGGTTGCTTTTTGGGAAGCGAGAGTGGAGGGGAGGGCTGACTTACTGCTTAATCTCATTTTTGATCTATTATTAAACGCCTGCTTTGGTTTTTTTTTTTTT
>PTFA01000233.1:1006069-1077272 GCA_003342895.1 Casuarius casuarius
CAGAAGTCCCAGCAGAAATTACATCCAGAAAGAAAGGTGAACTGTGAAATGAAGGCTGGCGGGGAAAAAATTGGTTGTTTTTTTTTTTCCTCAGGGCTTTCTCATTTTTGGCGGTAAGAAATCGCTGCAACATCAGCCAAGTGAGAGAAAACACATCGAGAGTGTCAAAAATGCACAGCGTTGGCCCTGGTCCCACTGCCGACGTATGCGGACAAACGCTTCGATTCAGGCCCAGCACGTGCACCCCCCGGTAATCCTCTGCAGAGCCAGGTTTAAAATACAAACATGTTGACATTTCCTCGTGCTTTTACCAGCAGCAGTAATTCTCTAGCAAATGCCCAGGCTCGGGGGAGCGGCGTTGGCGTGCCGCGGAGCCGCACGCTTGGACTTTCAACGTGACAGCAGAGACTTGGTGAAAACCCAGGACAGCACCCACAGAGCACAAGGCCAGCAGCACTCAAGGCACCCCAGAGGTATTTTTTACCATATTTATATAGGATCATCTAAAGGTTTGGCAGGACCGTAGCAAAACACGATCTCTGCAGGGAGCTCAGGCGAGGCCATAGCGCACAGCCAGGCGCAGAGCACTGCAAAGGAGTAGCAGCATTTAGTGCCTGCTGCGGGCGCTTAGGAGGTTGTTTCATAGGTTTCTGATTATTTCATTACTTTCTCCTTGCCCTTGCTAAATAACAGTGTTTATGTCTACCCTGCAACCAAATGTGTGACTCCTCACCCCAGCTTGACAGAGCTGGCACAGCCGCCCAAGCGCCCTGCGCCCATCACAAGCCTTTGCGTGGCCCCTTGGCATTCGCACAAACGCGGGGCCTCTGCTCTCCTGGCCCCGGGACGGGCTTCCACCGCCTCGCCGGGTCCGCCAAACAAAAGCCAGCGCCGCCTCCCGCCAGGCTCCCGCGGCGAGCTGGACGCGCACCCTGCCACACCGGCCATTTGGCTGGCAAGCAAATTATTCCAGCGCGAAACCACGGGGCCTGGATCAGGGCTTCAAGCTCCCCAGCGAGCCCCTTGCTTCCAATCCAGGACTGCTGGAGGCACGGACTAGCTTTAACCACGAGCCGCACAGAGGTGCTCACCACGGTCACCTCGGTGGCCAGCTGGAAGCCTTATTCTCCAAAACGCCAAATTCCCACTGTTTGTAGGTGCTGCCATTTCCCAGACCAGCAGTGACCGTACACGAGAGCCTGGGGACCCGCCAAAGCATCACTACAGACTTAATAAAGCAAAATGCTGCCTAAGGACTGCAAATACTTTTCTCCTTCTTGAAGGAGAGCAGGGAAATACAAGAGATGAAGGGAGCAACCATGAACCTTCAATTACAATTCATCCAACAGCCACAAAAACCCTTTTTGGGATGCACTGCCTGTCCGAGTGATGAAATCAAAGCTGCCCCAAAAACTGATGGCAGTGACACAGAGGCAGAGGCTCCCTCACATCCATATTTTGGCCGTACACTATTGATTCAAGTTCATGGGCAGGAGTAAAGGTGGAAAGAGCCTGTTCCTACAGGCATATTTCTCCTCAAAAACGGAGCGGGATGTCACCAGGACACCAGAGGGGAGCAAATCAAAGCAACTGGCTACATACGGCTTTACCAGCTAAAAATGTCCAACTTTGCTACAGGGATGATTACATTTCCATGCCCCCCCCCCAGCGCATGAAGACTGGTTTGAAGGACTCAAAAACCTTTTGGAGGAAAGAAAAGATCAGCTATAACACACACAAATGCCGGGAAAACCCTGAGTCCATCAGGGATAATTCGTGAGGACTGATCAGCTGGAGGTCGCTCGCAGAGAGCGAGGTGGCCGGCCGGAGAAAAAGCCCCATGAGCTTCTCCGTTCCCTCGTGCTGTTTCCAATTTTGATTCCTGTGCATTTGTTTATATAGAAATGTGAGTGTACGTACCGTAAAAAAAAAAATCTGCGTGCTGGAAATATCATGATTAACATATGGGAATCTGTGCAGTGTGTAAAAATCTTGCCTCCCCTCCGAGGTAACATCGTTTTGCAGGCGCTTTGTACGCCGGCACCTAGGATTCATCTGTTTTCTTGTAAGACTGAGCACGTTTAACAAATGACATTGTTTTCAAGTCTCGGCTGTAGATTCGGAGCTGGAAAGCAAAGAAGCCACAGCCTCCCCCAGCCCCATAACTAGGGGGTCAGCGGGCTCACGTCCCCCCTCGTCTGTCTTGGAGAACATCACAGCCCAACACAGGATTGCACCTAGGGCTTTTCCTCCTAAGTGCAGCCCCCCCTTCTTTTTTTTTTTAACTAATACCTCGCTTTCTGCAGCAGCCGTGGTCTTTACCATCCACTTGGACTGTGACGGACCACAGCTCCTCGCCGGTCCCATGCCTCAACCCTGCCATGCCCGTAAATAAACGGCACCCGTCCTGCATCCCTGGGACCGCACGGGCTGCAAGAAGAAAGCTCCTGCTCCGGGTTTCCATGCCAGCACCGGGAGCATTTGCATCACCGCATAAATGATACGTATCCACATCTCCAGCCCAGGAGCAGGGAGCTCTCGGGTCCCGCGTTGCCAGCTCGGCTCCGGCGGGAGAGGCGCGTGGCAGCGCGTGGCGGGAGCAGACCGCAGCCCGGGCCCGCAGCACCGCAAACGCACAAGGGAATCTCTCAGGGCTTTTTTTTTTCCTGCATACCCAGGGACAAAAATAACCCCGGCTTCCTTCTTTTACAGCATCCTTCTGAGCTGAGCGGCACCAAACGTGATGTCCGCGCGCAGCCCGGTGCGACGGGCTCGGCAGCCAGCAGACTTCCCACCGCGGCAGCGCCTCTGCTCCGAGCCCGGAGCTGCTCCCGCGGGAACGGGCTGGAGGAGCACCCCCAAACCTCCCTCCCAGCACCAGCCGAGCCGAGGGGCAAAGGAGAAACACCGAAATGAAGAGCAACGAAGGACAGAGAAAGAGCAGCTTCTTTAACCCCAAGCAAGCAGCGAGTCTTGCAGAAAGGAGCAGAAGTTTTTTGCTCAGCTACGGAGACAAGTTTGAAGGTGGAGGTTGCACATGGAAACATTTGCAGCTGCAGGGAGCCCGGACTGCCCAGAGCAGGGTGGAAAACAAAGAAACCCAACCGCAACACGAGGAAATCCAAGTTTATTTGCTTTAGCCCCGCTTCCCTCCCTGACACAGAAATGTCTTTAACACTGCTCTATCTAGGGGGTTTTATGCAAAACCATGACTTTAAGCAACAAGCCAACCCCAAACACAGTTCCAGGTAGGAAGCAGTGAGCTGGCGAGTCACGAGCGTCTCCAAACCCATCACTCCCGAAACCGGGCTCTGGGCAGAGCCGCTGGGCAGGGAAGCGGGGAAGAGGGAGCGAGCGGGGCCAGCGGGCGGTGCTGGGACCCCAAAAACGCTCCCGCTCTCCCCCAAGCCGCAACCCCCCGTCCCAGGACGAGGCATCAGCGCGGCGGCGCAGAAGTGATGGAGAGGTCCCAGGAAAGCAGCGGGGACGGGCAGCACCGCGGTGCCTCGCCGCAGCGCATCCAAGGCCTCCGTCCCGCCGGCCCCAGGGCCTCCATCCCGCTGCCCAGGGTTCCTCCTCGCAAAAGCTGCTTCAAAGCTGCCAGTTTTCCTCCCCTCCGCAATCGCCCGCGGTGGGAAGGGTCTCCGGGGGGGCAGCGCACCCCTCGCCCCCCCTCGCATTTACACCGCTGCCTTTACACTAAGTCTAATTCCCGTTGCGGAGCCGGAGCGGAGGCAGCGCTGCTCCGCAGCCAAGGGCGCAAGTTCCGCTCAACTTGGGTCGGTTTCGCTAAAAACCCCCCCTTCCCCGCCGGGGGGGCGCTCGGCCGGGGGGCGATGCCTCCGCGCAGCCCCCAAGACCCCCCGAGCCAGGCACCCCCCAGCCCCGCGGAGGAGGAAAAAGGGAGGGGGCAGAAAAAATTAAAAATGAGGAAAAAATATATATATTTTTTTTGAATGACCCCCACAATATTTTTAAGCCCCCCCCGCGATGTAGCGGTGCCGCGGGCGGAGCAGCGCTTACCTGGCGGAGCGCGGCTCGCCCTGCGGCCGCGGCGCGGAGCCCAGCGCGGAGCCCGGAGCGGAGCAGCGCGGAGCCCAGCGCGGCCCCCGGCCCGGCTCGCTGCATTGTGGGAAGCGACGCCCAAACGCGGCCGGACGGTGCCCTCTGGCGGGGACCGGCACCGGGGCGGGCGGCGGAGCTCGGTTGGGGTCCCAGCACGGCGTTGGGGTGGGCCAGAGCCTGGAGAGCCAGAGATGGGCTCCGGGACATACGTACTCACATCGGCACGTATTTACCTATCTAGATATCTATACATTATATCATATGCCTGCCCCACACAACCATCCCCGCCTGGGTCGGACGTCCCCGACGGGCCATGGTGGCCCCAAGCATCTCCAAGGAGGTGACACCTCGGCTTTGTGCAACGTGGGGCCCAGGACAGCCCTCCGGGCGCCTGGTGCGGCTTGTCTTGCCCCGGCCACCCAACAGACCTCATGGGGCATTTGGGGGCATTTCCAAGGCAGTGGGAACAGGATGCCTGGGAGCGGCTAGCTGCAGCATTTTGGACCCACGTGAAGCCACTTTTCGTAGCCGTTGGGCTTGGCATCCTCCCTGCAAATGGCAACAGCTCGCTGTGCCAAATCGCTCGGAAATCTCTGCCCGTTTCCACGCGGCGCCCGGGATGAGCCTGTTCCCGTGCCGAAAAACGCAGCAAATCTGGCGCGAGCAGGAGAAACCCTGCTGCAAGGCCGGGCAGCACCGTCCTTCAAGGCGGAAGCCACCAGGCCTCTCCAGCCTCACCATCGGCGTGAGCCGGGATGATGTTCCTGGCCATGGTGCCGGCTTAGTTGGGCACCTTCCTTTCTGCCCATCTTTAGACCATCCATATCTCCGATTTTGGAAAGGAAGAGGGAAATATTGGGGCACATCAGCTTTAGGGGCTCACCCTGGGGTCAGTGCTCAGGGCGTTCTCCATCTGAAGGCACCAGGACTCACCAGCCGTGTGTCTCTGCGGCTCCCCATGCTCGCAGGACTGTCCCCACGCTGTCCCAGGAGGCAACAATATTTTGAGAAACGGGGCTTTCCCAGGTAACCAGCCAGAGAAATGTTGCATTCTTTACACATTTTTATGGCATCTGTTGGTCCAGGGGAGACGCTTCCCTCGGAGCGAGACCCTGTGTGTTAGACACACACAGATCCATGCAGATATTATACATTGCAGGAGGAGATGGGAAGCCAGGGGCGTGCCTGAGGTCTCCAAATTTGATCCCGGTTCCAGCTCTCCTTCCCCAACCCTGGCATGCTTTCTGCCCTGCTCTGCCACGAATGGAGCTCGTTTCCGCTCTCACCGGGCTGCCTGGCTGGTTAATTAATGCAGCGCTGGAGAAAGCTCAGCTGAGTATTAATGAATATTCCTATCCGGCAGGAGACGTCGCTTGCCCGGTCACCGCTGGAAGAGCTGTGATAAATAATCTGGATAAATGTCAGCTGCTGCCAGGCTGTGCTGAGCTGAGCACTGAGACTGCAAACCACCCCGTTTTCTACCTTAAAGCCAACAAATAACAGTGAAAAACCACAAAGAAGGGTCCAGCCTTTGCCATCGGAGCATCTCCACGTGGGATGGCCCAAGCAGGCCAAACAGAGGTGGCTGGAGGCAGGTGGATGGTCCAAGATATGTTGTGCATGGTGGACCTGGGCTTGAGACCTTCCCAGGCCGAGTCCAACCACATTCAAGACGTGACTTGGTGGGTGTCAGCCACGATGTCTCTTCCAGGGAAGGGAGACACTGGGAGCAAGACAGGCTCTGCCGACTGCTGATATTTATTTAGGAGCTGGAAGGTCTGGTGGTGTCCCAGCATCGCCCGGGTCCCACTGGTCCTGTGCAGAGGATGCACCGAGTTGGGAGGTCCTCAGGCCATACCATGCCGCCGTGAAGGAATCGAAGTGCCTGGAAACGCGGCGGGGAGACAGTGAGTTTGGCCACTTCTCTCTCTAGCAGTTGGTCCCGTGCAGCGTCCCCATGGCCTCCTGCGCCCTGCACTGGCGGGGACCCTTTGGGAGCTCCCCAAAACAGCCAGGCTGGGTTAGAGGTGGCGATGGGGCCAGCGCGGGCGCAGCAGGGGAGGATGAGGATGAGGAAGGGGAAGACCGGCAGCAAAGGTCAGCGCTAGCTTGATTTTTCCCCCTTTTCCTTACCAAGTGGCCAGAAACAGCAGCCCAGAGCCCTGCTGACCCCAGCAAGGCTTTTCAGCTGGCGCCGGTGCCGGGGCAAGTGGCCACCAATGCCACCAGGGCCACCACCGGCTGCCCCGCAGCAGCTCTGGAGGCCCTGCTCCAGAGGGGAATTTAATCTTTTCCATTGGCTTTTAATCAGCTCATCAGCAACCGCATTGACAGCGCGGCCGGCTAAGAGGCTTACGGCCGCTATTCCCGAAGGATTAGCCGTTTTTCTCGGAGCAGGGGAAGACGGCTGCGTGTGGTGCGATGGGGCTCTGGGCTGCACCAGCCGTCGACAGCAAAAGGATTTCCCAGGTTATTCCCTCTCTGGCGCACGTCGGGGCCGTACGGGATGCCAAAACTCCGGGATGCCGGCACGGGCGGCTGCGGGCGCGGAGATGGAAACACCACAGCCGCTTTTTTAAAGAACTATTTTAAAGAAGAAGCGATAAACCCTCCCTTGGAGGGTCTATGCTGAGCCCTGCAGCACGTTCGTGCACCTGCACTCCTTATGGATGTGCATCTTCGGAGCAGGCCAAAGTAATAGGCGATAATAATATCCACGATTTTGACATGGATAATTCGGGCAGATGGCCTGGAAAACAAGGTGAAAGCCCCGGCTCAGGCTCACGGGGGTGTTGCACCAAAGGCTCAGCCCGGCCGCGCCGCCCGGTCGCACTCCGCGTTTCCCGTGGCCGCCTGGATGCTCCCAGGGAGCACCAAGAAGGAGGCTGCACAGTGCCCAAATCCGTGGCTGGTCTCCAGCGTGGCTTGGAGCATGTCAGGACCCATGCCACAGCCCCTAAATACCCGTATAGGACAAGGCACCTCATGGCAGGACAAGGACACTTGGCGCTGATGGACCAGAGGGGACAAGAGCAGGGTGGGAGGAACAGCAAAGTCTCCCCACTTGACCAGGTTGCCCAGAGAGGCTGGGAGTTTCCATCCTTGGAGATACTCAAAAGCCGTCTGGACACAGTCCTGGACAACTTGCTCTAGGTGACCCTGCTGGAGAAGAGGGGTTGGACCAGATGATCTCTAGAGGTCCATGCCAACCTCAACCATTCTGTGATCCTCAGGATCCTGGTGTAGAAATCTAGGCTCCATACAGAACTTGCCTCCAGATTTCCCAATTAAATCCAGTTCCCCAAGCCGAGAGGCCACAGTCGCTTCTGGTCCAGCCTGGGCCATGTTGGGTTTGTCACTCCCTGTCCCACTCAGGGGCGACTGTTGGCATTGCACGTGGTTGCTGCTGTAGCAGCTCCCAGGCAGCAGGACTGCTTGATGCATTGCCACTAAGTCCATTCAAATTATTTCTTTACGTATGCAAAATAATTGCTTTCCTCCAAACTGTGTTACAGGACACGCAAATACATTGCAATAGGTAAAATAAAACCCAAATGGCAGCGCAAGGTTTCTCCCAGGCGATGCTGCCCCTTCGAGCAGCTCAGGCTGCATGAGCTGGGGGTGAGGGATGGTCCCTCAGCGTGGTGTCCCCTGATGCCGTTAGCGTGCTCCCTGTCCCATGACTTTGATGGATGAAATGTCACCACTGGAGAGCCACCAAACGCCAGGGCCGGGCTCCGAGCGCCCAGGTTGGGGATCACCCTGCCAGGCTGCTCGGCACATCTCCAAGATGGGAGGCCCAGGAAGGGGCGAGCGGGGCACAGTCCAAAAATATTGTCCTCTGGCCTCGGTAGATGAGGCAGTAGGGCCCGTGCTGGAGATCAGCAGTCGCTCACTCATTATACTGGCTTAATTTAAGATGCCAGTAAATTTCGGAGGAGCAGAGGACCTGGAGGAGTGGCTGAGACCCCAGAGGGCTGCGCTGCCATCCAGAGGGACCTCGACAGGCTGGAGAGGTGGGCGGAGAGGAACCTCGTGAAGTTTAATAACAGGAAGTGCAGGGTCCTGCACCTGGAGAAGAATAACCCCAGGCACCAGTTCAGGCTGGGGGCCGACCTGCTGGGAAGCAGCTCTGCAGAGAAGGACCTGGGGGTCCTGGTGGACACCAAGGTGACCTTGAGCCAGCAAGGTGCCCTTGGGGCAGAGAAGGCCAATGGTATCCTAGGTGGCCTTAGGCAGAGCATTGCCAGCAGGTCGAGGGAGGCGATCCTGCCCCTCTGCTCAGCCCTGGTGAGGCCACACCTGGAGCTGTGTCCAGTTCTGGGCTCCCAAATACAAGAGAGACATGGAGCTACTGGAGCAAGTCCTAAGAGAGCTGCTAAGATGATGAAGGCGCTGGAGCATCTGGTCATAGGAGGAAAGGCTGAGAGAGCTGGGCCTGTTCGGCTGCAGAAGAGAAGACTCAGGGGGATCTCATCAGTGTGTGCAAGTATTTTGAAAGGAGGGTGCAGAGAGGATGGGCCACACTCTTCTCAGTGGTGCCCAGCGATAGGATGGAGGGCAACGGGCACAAACTGAAACATGGGAAATTTCATCTAAATGTGAGGGTGCCTGAGCGCTGGAGCAGGTTGCCCAGCGAGGCTGTGGAGTCTCCATCCTTGGAGATATTCAAAATGTGACTGGAGAGGGTCCTGAGCAACCTGCTCGAGGTGACCCTGCTTGAGCAGGGGGTTGACCCAGGTGATCTCCAGAGGTCCCTGCCAACTTGCTGGGAGTGAACAGCGTCCAGCTGGGCGCCGGGAGGCTTTAGGTCTCCTAAAGCACCAGGCTCACCCCTGTCACATGTGTTTAACTGCTCTGTGTTTCAGCTTCCCTGCGAGGACGGGAGCTGCACCAGCTCATCGGCACCATGGCAAGGTGGTGGGACATAGGTGAAGGTCGGGGACCCCCTGTGTCACTGGCATTGATCTCTGGCATCGTTATAACATGGGCACAGCACCAGGGTCCAACGGGCTGGTGCAGCCCCTCCGGGGCACTTGCAAGGTGCTTCTCCACCAAACTAGGAAAGGCGGAGGGGAAGACGCAGTGGAGCGCCGTGGATGGGGACTGGTGGGACCGGGGTCCTTGAGCTTGTTCCTGAAGTCCCCCATTTCCTCTCCTTGAGGGGCACTTGAGGGCTTGCAAGGGGACCTTCTTTCTCCCAGAGGAAAAAAACCACCAGAACATGGATCAGAGGATGAGTCCGCGTAGCCGGTCATCCCCTCACTGACATGGCCAACAGCAAAACTCAAGGAAGAGCAGAAAAACATATTGAGCAACTATTAACTCCCAGCCCAAACGCCTCCCGGCTCCCCTTGGCAGCTCGAGAGTGTCCTGAATTAAATGGGATTTTGAGGGGCCCGGCAGGCGGGCAGGCAGGTCCCGGCACATCATCCCAGGGGCTCCCGGTGGGGTCCGGGCTGCCGGAGCGCGGCGCCGGCTGCCTGCGCGGCGCACGGGGTGGCACTATTGCATTGCAAATCCCCGCGGGCCCTCGACACTCCTGCTGGTACGGTGTGAGCACGGGGGGGTTTGTCTTCACCCTCTGCTTTTACGGGGTGATGGGGCTGCACCGTGGAGGGACCCGGCCGTGGCTGCCCCCTAGATGAGCCGGGTCCAGGTCCGAGCGGCTCCAGCACCCTTTTGGCTCCTGCATCCCTACGGATGCGGTCAAAAATAGTTATTCCCACCCAAGGAGCATCCGGCCAGCGCCGGGCACATGCGCTCTCCGGGGACGGGTATGGCTCTTTTCCGCCACCGTCCCATCCCCACCATTTGGCATGACAACAAATTTGACTACTTTGATCAGTGCTCAAATTAATCGAATTAATGGGGAGTGCAGTGGGGTCGGCTCAGCGCCCGGCGGAGCGGGAGACGGAGCGGCCCTGCCAAAGCCCCCCGGGCCGCAGAGCCTCTCGCGGGGCTTCGGGGAAGGTGTTTCAGCAACGCGCAAAAGTTTTAGTTGCAGGTTTCCAGCTCTACTTAGCGTTTTCTCCTCCGGCTGATCCCAACGGGTGGATAACCTGGCGGGCTGCAGCAACGGGGATTTTTTGGGGCAAGGGGTTTTTTGGAGGGGGGGAGAGGGAGATGCCCGGCCGGAGCCGGTGGCTAACGCAGCACCCACGGATGGCCGCGAATCTCGGCACCTCCTCGGTCCTTTCCTGCTAATTTATCGCAGGCCCGGCGGCCGCCTTGGCGAAAATGTCGCTTCGATTAGCGCCGTTTCCCTTCGCTCGGGCTAACGCGGCTTGGCAGGACTCATTAATTTTGCTCGCGGCGCCTGTTAACCCTCAGCTCGCCGGAGCCCGTGGGGCCGAGGGGGAGGCTTCTGCGGGGCTGCCCCGTCCTGGGAGAAACGAGGAGCCGAGCCAGCTTTCGGCTAATCCCATTCCTGGGGCTAGCGAGCTGCCTCGGGGAAGAGCAGTTTGCTTTAACTACGAGATTAAACCCCAATAAGCTGTTTAGGCTCCGTCTCCTTTCCACGCGGCTCCCAGGATGGGTCTGAGTCGCGCTTCCAGAATTGGAGCGCGCGGCCGGGTCTCTGCTCCCCCGGCACGGAGCAGCCGCGGCGCCCCAGCTCCAAGGCTGCGAATCTTCGCTGGATCCGGCCTTAGGTTGCACGTGATGAGTTTTAAGCCGTTATATTACGAGAGCTGGGGCAGAGGCTGGCGAGCATTCGGCACCCCAGGCACTGAGTCCCCCCACCCCGGGGTCTCCCCCCATTTTGGGTGTCCGGATGTTGCCGGTGGCTCCACCGAGCATCTGAGCGGGCTCCCAAGCAACAACTCAGGGAAACTTTTTCCAAGTTGGCAGCAAGCTGGAGGCAGTTACTTAGAGACACGCTGCGGGCACCAAGTGCTAAACGGGGGCAGAAAGCCAAGGTGTCGGCTAAAAAAGGCAAAGAGCCAGGCGAGGAGAGAGCAGCTTTCCGCACAGCGAGCACCGCGCGCGGCTCCGAGGTGGCGTCTCTTCTCCCTCGGGATGGAGAGCAGCTTGCTTCCAGCGCGTCCCCAGGACCAGCTCGGGAAAACAACTCTGTTTTCCTTGGTCAGCTAAAATATGAATTTATAGGACTTTTAGGAAAGGATTTTTAGGATTTTTAGGGAAGAGCAGCACTGCCAGCGACGGCCACGGGAGGAGCAGGGCCCCTCTCCGGCGCCCGCTCACCACCGCTTAGCAGCGGCTGCCCTGGAGGGATCTGCAAGGGGCAGTCGTGCGTGTTCGGGATCGCGCGCAAGGCTGTTAACAAGGAGACCGGCATTTTTCCATCATTTTATTAAAAACTTTCCAAGGTCTAAAATTAAAACGTACACCCACTACAACAGGATCAGTTTGTACACTCACAGGTAAAGTGCTAAAAATCAAATGTTACAAAACCGACACTGCACTACTGTAAACGAGTCTACCACGAGCCGAGCGCGGGTAAAGCCAGCCGGCGCCGGGACCGCAACGTGCCGGCTGCCGCGCACGGCTCCTGCGAGCCCCCGAGCCTCCCCCTCGCTCAGCGACACCGAAAGGAGGAAGGTAACAAGCTCCCAGGAGCGCGTTGTCCCAGGAACCAGGCGACGTACGTTTTAGCCGTCCCTCTGGGGTGACGGGAGAGGAGCCTGGACAAGCAAGAGCTCGGACATGCCCATCCGGGAACAAGAAGAATCTGTGAGGATTAAACCTCACGGATTAACAACTTTCAAATAAGAGGTGTTTAAAATTGACATCACTCCCCTCCCTGACTCCAAACAAGCCAAAGCATCGCTACAGTTAAAAGATGCTGCAAGTTTAGCCAAGATCAACGTAAAGGCTGGACCTTACCTAGTTCAGGTACGGTGTCTACAGAGACTCATAGCTGGCTCCTTTTGCAAACCCAAATTCTTGAAAACCATCATCCCTTTGAAGCATTACTAAAGTTATTTAATGGAAGCGAGATCGGAAGAAAGGGTTTTGCTCGCAGGGAATTGTACTTTTGCCAGGCTAAAGCACTCAAAAGACTTCTCATGCCCGTTAGCTTTGAGAGGGGTGATGGAGCGTTTTTGGATGGTTATCCCTGCGCCTGCCCCCGCGGCGGTTCGCTGAGCGGATCTGTGAGCGAGCGCTGCCGCTGCTCTGCCCCCGGAGCAGCCACCTCCGTCCCCGCGACCCTGCGTTTACAACGGCGCGGAGAGTCCGGAATCGTTTCTGAGCTTTGTTACCTGCTGTTGGGTTTGGTCTGGGCTTCTGCTTTGGAGCAAGAGCCTGGTTGAAGCAAGAAAGACCATTTACCATGAATATATTTCTGAGAGACACGGTGACTCCTGGAGCAACCTGTGCTTTCAAGGCCTGCGCAGTTGCAAGCTTTGCTGCCGTGTCGTCAGCTAAAACGAGTAACCATAGCACAGCTCCGCTTCTGCCGCTCGCGAAGGCCTCTGAAGCACATGCCGTGGCTGCTGCCCTATTCCTGCCCTCGAGGTTGTGCCACCCGAGCATCTACAGAGGCTTTTCAACATGCCTCAAACAGGCCAAAAAGGGAATTAGGCAAGGACGATGAAAAAATGAGCGCTCACTACCCAGCAGCGATCTGCAGTAGTTACTGAGGTAGGTTTCAGTGTGATCGGTATTTCCTCATGGTGAATGAACCTCACGGTAGATGCTTCAGAGGATCTACCGTGCCGCCCAAAGCGCGCCTGGACGGTCTCCTGCAGTGTCAACGGCTTGATGCACCCCAGCAAGTTATTTACACACGACAATTTACCCCAACCCAAAACTGAGAATCTCTCCTCTGAATCTATAGGAGGGAACGCAAAGAAAAAAAGCTCCTGCCGCGATGTTTCCCACCCTTTTCTAACCTCCTGCTCCCTGCTTGCTGCGCGGAAAGGGAACCCTCGCAGAAGTCAGCTGTGGTTTTGCAAGGAAAGTCCACCTCTGACCAAACCCCTTGTGTCCGTTTTGGCCCAAGGCCTCCTGACCCAGGCTGTGGGGGCGGTGAACGGGGTTCGCTCTGGTTGTAAGGAAAAGGCTGCACATCCCGGTTTGGGTGACAAGTTCAGGTTTTCTTTTTTTTTTTTTTTTTTTTTTAAATAGACCAGGAACAGGCAATCTCAGCTTTTGTACATTAATCTAAAAATAAGTGGCTGAATATTATCTAGATAACTGGTTTTAAAATCGATCTCTTCCTACATAAATTGTAAACAAGTAGAAAATTTAAATAGTATTTTGTAAAAAAGCAAGGACAATACAAGTTATACAAAAATCACCCTTCCCTGCCTCTCTCGCTCCCCCGCCTCCTCACCCCGTCCCAACAACTGAGCCTGAGCAGCTCTGCGAAGAGCTGGTGACCAGCAGCGGAGCTTCCTTTCCTTCTCCAGAAGGCTCATTCCTTTGTTGTGTTTCCAGTGTAATTGTTTAGAAATGCCTGCCGATTTCTCACAGATGTCCTTTATACAGGATTTAATACGCGGCCCTCCCTCCGCGCTTGATGCAAACAAGCACCCGTTTATTATCTAATCAGAGACAAAGGAGCTGCGTGGAAGAATCCCTTCAATATTCAGGAGTTTCCTTGTGCCTGTTCGAACAACTCTCAACGTGACCTTGCCAGCGAGTTTTCAAGGGTGACACTTACTGACACGCAGACACATTGGAGGGAGGGGAGGATTTCTTTAAACAACAAATAAGAAATTCAGCAATGGCGTCTGATGGGAAAATAGCAGTTATCAAATAAATAATTAGCTACTGAGAGGTTCAAATGAGGCAACCAGCTTTTTAGTTGATAATTCGAGACTGCTGCACACTCTAGCTCTGATGCAAGTACAAGAACGCTGGCTTTAAAACGAATGCGCCACTTTTGGCTTCCTGATGCACAAAACGAGCACCCGACGAGAGGCATGATAATACTGAGCGTTATCACATCACGGAGAAAGGGACTGCGAGCCGCACAACCACACGAGCGACGCCTTTACGACGAGAGCAGATCAAGCGCTGGTTCCGTCCTCCTCGATAACGCGGTTCATGCTGGTCCCGTGTGTGATGTGTGCCATCGGATTGCTGCTGAGGTCCCTGATGCTGCTGTGACGAGACTGTTCGTTAAGCCGATGAGAACTGCTGTGCCGGGAATGATCAGTCAGTCGTGACATGCTGCCATGAGGTAGTCTTTCCTCCACGCCTCTGTAGCTGCAGGGAGTGTACCTAATTTACAAAAATAGAGGACAATTATTATTATTTCCACCACAGCCATGAAAGAACGTAAACAAATCTTGGTGCACGCGCGCACACACACAAACCCTCTGCTTTTATGAAAAAAGTTGCTCTCTGTTTAGCTCATTCAGTTAGCTTTTACAGCCTCAGGCAAATTGTTTCATCCCTTTATGCAGCTTGGTTCTTACCATAGTACTATTGGTAATTAGGTGAGCAAATACTTGATGATAAATTGTGTTATAATCCTTAATTACACCTCAGGTGAGAGTGGGTAACTTTTATTACTGCTTATTTCTGTAGGGCTCTGACTATTTACAGAAATGAAATTAGTCTATTAACAGACAAACATATAAAAAAGCCACAAAAGCACTAAACTGATTTTGGGACAGATCTGATTCCCAGGCACTTAGATGACATTACACAGTGTTTGCAGGAAAACCAGTGTTGAATATATTCATGCTGCATAATTCACTAAGACTAACGTAGACTCTGAAAATGTCATCGTATTTTTCCTTTTTCCAACCCAGATACTAGAAGGGAGAGGAGATGAAAACAGAGAAAGAAAGTATCAGCACAAGTTCAGATTTTAACATCACGACGGCTAAACGGGCAGCTAGCCAAAGCTCGTCCGCGCCAATTGACCACAAAATTTTGAAGAGAACGAAACGCACCGGCCATCACGCGATCGGTGCAGGCTGCCGTGGTAGCTGCTGACTTTGCTGTGGACGCTGCCCGCTTTGCTCCGCTGGTCGTCCATCACTGCCAGCTGGGTGGAGGAGGCGTGGGTGGAGGTGCCCTGGGTGGAGGTGCCTCGCGACTTTCGGATGATGGGCGTGTTTGGGTCTCTCAGAAGAGACTGAGCAAAATCTGGCTCTTGCAGCACTTGCCGACTCTCATTTACGACTCTAAACAAGACAAGCAGTTTGAATAGTTAACATTACTGCAGTGGAAGAGGCATAGAAGTAATCACAGTAACAACACTAAGTATTTTACATACAGAGCAGTCAAATATTACAGCTTGGCAAATAAGATCATTTATTCACATTATAAAGTCTCCGTTTGCCTAATTTGGTAGCACCCCTAAATTTGGGTATTTTATTTTAGCAGAAGTCCATATTCTTGAATCCTTCATAGCCCATACCCGGTCTTCTAGCCTAGATGTGGAATAATTGCAGGGTATTTGCTTATGGCCTCAGTCTGCAAATATTGTTACAAGAAAATCCCTGGGGTAGCGCTGCGACTCGGCCAGCTCCGACTACCCAGAGAACTGCCCTCGGGGAACAGGGGAAGCGCCTTCCTCGTTCGAAGACGCATTTCAAATCTGGATCAAACCTGGCAGCAACAGGGGAATATCAGATCAAATACAACATATACAATAACGCCTAAGCAACTGGACTGCGGCCCTTAGATCAGTGGCTATAGCCCCCGGTTTCTGCATTTGCTGAAGTCCCCTGCTGTGAAATGCTGGCAGAGGCGCGCACACTTGGCTGCTCTGCCGTAGCATGATGAAAGGTGGTGCTATCACATCCTCTACATCATCCTTTTCTCTCTTTTTTTTTCTCTTTTTTTTTTTTTGGTGGGGAAGCCTTTTCTCTTCCTCTCATTCTTTCATGTTCTGCTTCCTCCCCACCACTAGCTCCTCCTCTTAACTTTCTTGCTCCTGGAGATCGCAGACTACCTGAGGAGGGATCAGCTCTGCCCCTTGCTGCTGAACCGAGGACGAAGGAGCCTGGCTCCAGCCAGACGGCTGCTCTGTGCGGGAGCTGCTCTGCTGCCTCACTGCAAGAGGACAGAGGGTGGCACTTGCAGGAGCCACCCAGCTCTTCACCCGAGACAGCACGTCTGTGATAAGGCAGTCCTGTAAAACAGCTTCCTCTGCCCTCATTATCTCTATCCCGGTCTTCTACCCACCACACTAGTATGTCACCCCTGTGTAAATCCTACCTAAATGCGTGTACATGTATTAAAATCATATTAAGGTGTTAACTGTGTGTGTACGTCTTACTAGGTTATCTTCTGAATAAAGGAAAATTTGCTCCAGCTCTGCAGAACATAGTTTTACTCTAACCTCAGCAGAAGGCCAGTTCTGCCAAGGACAGACAAGTCAAAGTCGCAGAGTAGTTACTTAAACACTTGCTGGATTTGTGGATCTGTTTTGAAACAGCTACTCGCAGGACAATATTTATGATTATGAAAACAACTATTCATAGCTATTACATAATCATGAAAATTATCCTCTGAATTTATGACATATTTTAGTCTAAATGAAGTTTCAACCTTAAAGAAGCCATAAAATGTCTAATGTATACGGGAAAGATTAAAAGCCCAGACAACTGCTTTTAACTACAATCATTGTTAAAAAAGGCTTATGTTTAATTTCCGTTAAAAGATCTGATTAGCTTGGATAGATAGGCAGCTTCATAAATGAACACTCTCAATTCCACCGTTCAGCAAACAGCAGAGAATTTGCAGTATCCAATTGAATCCTAATTCTAAAGAAAAAAAGAGAAGAAAAGAAAAGAAAAGGAGAACAGTTAAAACAGTGTAAATTTGATTCTGTGACCAAAAATTAATTGTGGTAAAATAGGTGACAGTTCCTTGGGGGTTTTCAGGAGCTGCTGCTCCCTTGCTCTGTTTTGAATAGCAGGAGATTTCCAAGTAAGCTGCTCCTGTCTTTGCCTCCCTAAAGAATGAAATACTGTTCCAGTACTATAAGGGAAGACAAGTTTATTTGCCTGGACTCAACTAGTTTATCTATTACATATCGATACTCACTCTTTTTTCCTGCGTCCATGGAAGAAGCTAGCCCACTCAAAACAGGTCTTTTTGCTCCCAACCCAGAAGACAGAGGGTATTCCAACCACCAAAGCCATAAGATATTTCATGAGAAAGAGAATCAAATCTGGGCGACTCATCTGAGTGACCTAGAGAGAGAAAAAGAGAGAAAAAAAAACATTATGCAAACCACCACAGTTCCCTACTCCATTTATTAACTCATTTAAAATAACTGTCTCCGCCTCGAGCCAAAGTAAACACCAACAGGGTCCCTTTGTTTCACAGCTCTGGAGAGCGCGACAGGATGGGATGTACAGCCCTCTGTTGAATAAAACAAAAGATTCAACTGCTGTGAGGTCTTGGCCTTCATTTGTATTTCTGGCCTTTTGTCTGTGCCCTGAATAATTGTGAAATATTTTCTAGGCTACAAATCATAAAGACTCATTTCTTTGACAGAATTAACCTATATAAATCCAGGTGCTACATCTGCTGTTGGGAAAAGCCCCCGTAAATTGCTTCACAGGATATTCAACACTGATCCTTTATTCCCGATGCTCTAGTGGAGGGTTACATCTGTGTTTCCCTTCCTTGGGAACTCGAGGCGTCAGCAAGGTACGACTGCCGGCCTTCGACTGATCCTGCAAACCTCCTGCTGCTCCCCATTTATTCGATGTGGTCAACCGAACGTGAAAAAGCTCATGATTTTTGCAAACATTTTGATATCCATCAAAACAGGGGCAGTTTTACAATGATGCAGAGAAGATGTTCAAAGATATTATTTCCAGGAAGGTCTACACGGTCACTATTTTTTTTTTTTTTTTTTTAAGTTAAAAGTACAGGGACAGTTAATCGAAGTACCTATATGAGGGATCGCTCAAAAGGCTCAACGCAAAGCAGCCAGCAACCAGGGAAGACAACAAACTGCCCACAGTAACCAGGAGTCTGAAGAAATATGTCCGCTTTTCCTCTTAAAGTCGTGGGGAGGGAAGAAGCAACGAGAAGACTTGAAGAGCGGTAGAGACAGAAACAACCGCGTGCAGAAGGCAGGCAATCTACACCCTCCTGAAATGAGTATCTCCAGGATCCCATTTACATGTGATACATGGAAGAGAAGATCCAAGACCAAAAGGGGCAGTGGTAAGGAGTGATGAAATTCACATAAAGAAGAGGTCAGAAGTATCTGAACACCTTATAATTTTCAGATACCTCTTGAAAAAGAAACAACCTGAGAATAAACCTCCTTACAGAAACAGGTTGTTGCAAGGACAGAGAAAGAGTTGAGGAAAGTTTTATTATACTGAAGGATGAAAGGAAACAGAGATGGCAAAGGAGGAGAGCAAGTAGTCCTATAAGGAGAGCAAGAAAATGAAGACTGCCAGGGACCAAGAGCGAAGGAGAACGATAAGCAGATTACATGAAAGGACAGGAGATGAGATAATCTGCCGGCAGAAGGCAGCACAGAGGGAGGGAAGCTGATCTACGTAGCTGGGGACTCCGCGTTGAGGACTGGCAGGCCTCTTACCAGCGTGGATCCAGAACAGACGGGTCTTCTGGCTGAGAGGAGCCAGGCTAAAAGCAGGAGACATCAGGCAAAAAAGGAGCTTGAAAGGAGTGGGGAAGAATACAGTGACTGCCTTTCATATCACGACACATGGCAATGCAAGATTTTCACCAGAAAGGCTTGAGGATATGTAATGCGAGGCTGGGCGAGATACTTAAACACGTGGAAAATTCAACCAATCTTCAGTTAAATTCTTCTAATCCCAGCAGAAATAAAGTCGGCACGTAACAGGATAATAAAGATCTGCAGATAGCTCAAGGATTAGTATTGCAAGGAAGGTTTGGGGCTGGTTAATCACAGGGAAGCACTCATGAAATGAAGTCGCTTCTCAACAAGGAGTGCCTGCAGCAACGGCTTCCCAAAACTGATGCTGACGCAATTCATAAAAGCATTATACTTAAGAAAGAAATCTGGGTATCTACCGGTCTGTTTAAAATATTAGAAAATACCAAGCAAGCTGTTTCAAGTTAGGGGAGCAACACTTTGTAAGGTAAGAGTGAGATGGAAATACTTTGTGCAGTTCTGGGAATTCAGTTGGAATTCATTTTCCTTGAAAACAGAAGGGTTTAGGGAAAGGCTATCACGATGACAGGGAACAGACAGCCTGTCTTGCAAGAAGCTTGGCTGGAAGCTGGAAGGAAAAATGATTGTTACAGAACATGAGATGTAGAAACACTGAAATAGGGGGGAAAAAGAATCAATATTTAAGCTAAGCAATAATAAAAAGATATGGCTACGTTAGCCATGAAGAAATGTCAGACTTCCAGGAGCAAGATTTTGGAGTAGCCTTCAAACAGGAATTATGGAGACTGTCATCTTTTAAGGCTGAGCATTATCACTTTATGAAAGATGTGGTTGACAGTGACAGTCAGACATTCCCTTTAATCCTACACACCTATATCAATGTTGAAACACATATACAATCTCCTAAGACAACATCAAGAAACACTTCTTTCCTTTTGAAGTGAAAATTTGAATTGAATATAGTTACCAAGTCAAGATAATTTTACAAAAGTAGTCTCACGCTTGATGAGTTTCCAACCACAAAATGCACCTTATTTGCTGAGGGGCAGCACAGCTTCTATACGGGCCAGTGAAAATACAGCAATGTGTTTTAATACTTCATATTATTATACATTTTTGTACATCATTGTCACCATGGCAGATGCTGAAATGAGAAGTGAAGTGCCTTGCCCAAAGTCCCGCAGCACAAGTGACCAAAATTCAGGACTGTCAGCATTGTTCTTCAGCAACTACATCCCAGACTTTCAGCATGGATGCAAAATTGTGTGTTTAATTTAGAAACATAATATGCATTATTACGGAATACTTTTTAGAGTTCATCTTTGCATGAAGTGGGATCAGCTCTCTCCCCTTGTCAGTTCTGTCCTCAGCAGCCCTTAATACACTTCCCATCAATTTATGCCCCAGGAAAAACAGTGATGTTGATGGTCTTTGACAACACTATTGACCTTCCTACAATTGCGTACATTTAACCATGCAAAACCAGGCTGAAGGCTTTCTAGGTGTTATTTTAGCCAATCTTGTGAGGTTCCACTAAAGAAAAAAAAAACCCTTCCAATTACCCAACAAAAAATTATCCAACAGAACTAAGCTCTCAAAAATTAACCATATTATTCATTTCATAATGCGCAAATGTGGCATTAAATGGAGTAAGTGGTGAAATACATCATTTCTCAATGTGGGTAACATTCAGATAAATTTTTGTATTTACGTATAACCCTTGCCTACTGGGCCAAGTCTCCACTAGCATAACTACCTCCCTGAAATGAATTTAATTTTGACTCTTGCATTAACAATAAAACTACAGTTCGCATGCTAAAGCTCTACACTTCTCACTATATTACAGGACATGCTCTAAAAGGGTGTCTTTATTTTACTAATTGAGTCATACTGCATTATTTTAGAGTCAAACAGGAATTAGGCCCTGTGATGTGCACTAGTGCTTGTGTTGACTATATTACAAATCTCTGTTGCAGTAAGTAAATTCTATTACTTGAAAGAAGGTATTACGTTAAATCATTTGATATCAGAGCTTCTGGCTCAACATATTCATGCCTGGGTGTTACAAATAATCCCACGCAAAAAGAAAAATAAATAAATGCAATAAATACCTTCAGATGAAAGGAAAAACATCCTATGCTTTTGCAGAACAAGTTATTAAACACCATTGCATATGTTTCTGGAAAATAAGCTTCTTTGCACAAAGCAATCAATTCAAGTAGTAACACATAGTAGACTCACTAATCATTAAAACTAAAGCGACTGTACCTGCTCTAAATAATGTACATCTGTGGATTACATGACATTAATAATAATAATTAATATAAGTAAAACTTGAAGTTACTCTCCTAGAAATATAAAACCGAAAATATTAGGTGTTTAAACCCAGAGGGTCTGAGTCCATTTAAGCATGGCACTGATGTCATTCCAAGCCTGACACACTGTCATTTTCTTTCATTAGAACAGAGAACGGCTTGGACAGTTTTTAATGGCACTAAAACTATGCAAAAGCTCACTCGTGTTTACCCTCAGATTCACGCAACTTAAATCCGGGGGATTTTCACTTCTGCTACGCCACATGGATATTTTGGCAGAGAAAAAGTGTAATTTACAGCAGTGAAATATTACAGAATTGGACACCCTTAAACATATTTGAGACATGAAATTATAATTTGACCTGAAACAACCAAAATTCCCACACCATTTCACTCAAACACAAATCGTTTTCCAAGAACATCTGCTAATACATCTGCTTTAGTACAAAACCACAGCATTGCTATTTCTAGAATATCAAGGTCTCCGTTTAGAGTAAATCCCAACTGGCAGCAAGTATAATGTTTAAGTTGTTTCAGCAGGACTTCTGCTATTTTAAGGTCATTCTTCATATCCCCTCAGCTTCTAAAGACAGTTATAGGACTGCCTACGACAATTTATGCCTCCTGCTGAGAAATCCAGGTAACTGGATTATTGAGGCAAGCATGGATCAAGAAAAGGAACGGTTCCAACAATTCCAGCACTACAAAATAGCTTTTTTATCCTTTTCTCTATGAATTCATTGCACAGAGCCCTGACTCCCAGCAAATTCCATGTGTATAATCACCTAGGAAGAGGACAGTGAGAACTGGGTGAGATCCTCAGTTACTACTTATCTTCTTGGAGAGAGAAGATGATGCAGGGAATACATAAGACAGTCCTAGATGCTACAGAAGACCATCCTTCCATGTCTGCAGAGGTTATAATTTTCCCCTCTTCTCCAGCCATTTACCTCAGTTTTGCTTGATGCTTTGGAGAAAGCCTTTGGCAAGTTTGAGGCAAGACAGAAGTCGGCCAAATTTTGGACATGATAAAAATGAAGAAAAATGAGAAGACTGATAAATCAACAAATGAAAGACTCATGTCTATGGTGCCTTATATGCTTATATAATATTACGGTCACTTGATATGCTTCTAATCTGTGTTTTTAAAAGTTCAAAATGTAAGAAAACACGTTTGAGCTTAAACAGATGTGGCCTTGTTCAATCCTAATGGGTTTGGGTCTATATACCTCCTTAAAACTGGCAATATGGGGAAGCACCTAAAGAAACAGTATACCTTTATTGTTCTTTCTTTTAGAAATATTTTAACTTCGAGTGACATATGATTTCAATTTAAAGAGTACTAAAATTAAAGTGCAGTGGAATATACAGTTTGGCAATTGAGAGATGGCAAGAACAGGAATACAAGATTTCTTTTAAAAATAGTATTCTAAGAGCAAATCTTTCTCCAGTAAGAAGCTGTGAATGAAAATGTGACCATGCTTCTATGAGGATAACTTGCACCATTTGATACTGTGTGGCTTGTTACAAACATGAAAGTTCATTTAAAAAAAAACATCCCTGGAAGCTAAACTATTGATATAATTTTAAAAAAGGGAAGAAACTGAAATGCAGTTATCAAAAATTTAAAGTATTTTAAACTGACTTTTCTACAAAACTCTTTACAGCTGCTGACTTATGCTGAGTACCATAAATTATGCTGAGTACCATAAAACCCCATGTAACGAATATTGTCATAACAAGCAGTAAAAATGACTAAGAAGTCTCTGTGCAGAATTTTGTCTTCTTTTATAGGATTACAATGTAAGCAAAGCACTCCTTAAAATCCTTCTGCTGTAGCTTACTCAGGAGATAGACTGTCAAATATCATAAAAAACACTCTCAGTGGCCCAAAGGATGTCCCACTTGAAGAGAGGTCTTTCAGTGAAATAGTTTGATCAACAGTAGGAACAGAGTTTATTCAACACTTATTTAATGAAACCTGATTTTACCTCCCAAATAACCAGTTGGAGGTTCACAAAGTTTAAAATTACTGTTTCAAACACAATTGCCACACAGTTATTCAGAACTACTGCACAAAATACTCCCAAAATAAAGCCACGGTTATCTTCTTGGATTACACTGCATTGATAGCACTCTAGCCTTTAAAACCCCAGCAAACAGTCTGCTATTGTTTGACTACGCTTTGATAAGTGTACAGGATGTAGTTACCGAAGCTATAAGGAACAAGGAAAGATTTAAGAATATTTCAGTAAGGCATGTTGTTCGGGCAGCACGGCACATCTGTACGTCCTTCATGCAGGGATGCAGAACATCCCTGAACCCTTCCCCCATGGTTCAAACACTGCAGAACGTTTTAGATATTCAGATTTCAAACTTGGTGTCTAAAGGAGTCCTTGGTCACAAAACAGTTGCCTTTGCAACTGCAGCATCATCCATCTCGCTCCAGTTGTCTACTTTTAGGACTCCAATGGTTTGAAATGTTAAGCATAGATTATGCATTTCAGTAGTTTCCCTTGAAATTAGGTCTGTAGTTTTGTCCCATAAGTAACCCAAGTTGTGAAAAGCTAATAAAAGGTCCCAACAGCATGGGCATCTAAAAAGAGAGGCAGAACACGCTATAAACATTGTTCCATGTGACAATTCTCAAATATTTCTTCCTGGCAGAGACAGAGAAGCATGAATCATATTAGAAAAGTGATCCATTTAATACTCCCACTGCAAGCATACTATTTAATACTGCTCCGCTGCAGATGCAACCAATGGGGAAAAGAGAATCTCTTAAACTAATACTACAGCATAGGCCTGCTACTCTCAATTATCAACTAAAACAGTAACTGTGAACGCCTAATAATTTAAAGCAGTCCTGTTTTTCAGTTTCCCATTTGGCACTGTTGCCAGACACTTCTTAACACCCTTGTTAACTTAAGAGCTCTCCTCATTATCACACATCAAAGGCTTTCAAAAGACCTCCACATATTGACAAGCCACTGCCTCGCAGCATTAGACACTGCAAGCCTTCTATGGGCCTTACAGAGGAGTGATTACGCTTTTCCTTCTAGATTAGGGACCCTTTACAATCACACTCATCTGCTTGGCAACATCACAAGTTGCCTTTCTGTGAAAGCAGAGTGTGTTGAGGAAAGAGAGACTAGACCAGCGATCACCGGTCTTGAAGGACCAGTGGCGATGTCCCTCAAGATGAGAGCCTCTCCTAGAGGAAGGACGCACCTGGTTGTGATTCTCCATTTTCCTTCAGACCCGATCGCTCTCCTGGAGACACGAGAGGGGGTTGCACACACTAGCAACACGAGAACTTTGCAATTTTGCGAGGCTGTCAAGAAGCAGCTACGTTGCTCTTTGGTGACAGCTTGTTCATCACACACGGAGCTCAGAGCTGCTGCAAAGGTTGGTCACATAGAGATGTAACTGAAAAGTCTGGCAGGCTTTACGCAGAAGCCCATGCAAATGCCAGCCTGTATGAATCTAAGCCCCTAAACGGAATTTATTGCGTGGTTCTAGGCCTTTAGAGGCATCTAGCTAATTAAAAAAAAAAGGCACAGAGATGTAGATGTAATTCGGGCTGTATGAATCTACACTCATCTCTATTCTGTCCAGACATGTCTCGTAAGCAGCATGGGTACCGATATTTCACCTAGTGAGGACAACAAGCGAGTTCTGTCAGATACAAAGATTGCATATGAGATAGTGAGATTTCTGTAATCCATTTTTTCCTCCCATCTGCTGGGTTGGTAGAGCAGCTGGGGTGGTACAGATCATCAAAAAGAAATGTTCTTTCCACAGCGAACACAAAAAGACATTAGCTTGAATGCATTGTTTCCCTACCGAAACGCTCAGGAGCAGGTGTTCAGAAAGGAGGTTAAAAACATCAATTTCAGCATTCCTCCAGGGAGAAACAATGCTTCTTTGTAGGCACACTGTTAATTCAAGATGCTTATATAACTAATTTCTGAATATTTTCCCCTTCTGCCCCTGAACTATCAATCACAGTTGCTTTTTAGTGACAGGGACCAGTGGCCTCTTCCCTCTAAAATGTATGAAAGCGCAAATTAATGAGCTCGCTGCACATGTGAAGTGAAAGCACAAACCCAACACCTGTCCCCTTCCTTCGGGGCACAATTCCACAATAACACTGATGATTTGCTATTTCCCTAAGGATAAAAAGCAATGAAATTCAAATTAACACATCCTTTTGTTGAAAATGGGAGAAGTGGGGGAAAGACCAAAGGGAATCGGATCCAGCAGTCTCACTTTCATAACTATTTGCATCACTGTCACGGCTTTGAAACTTATTAATATTATACTCACACCGCTCATTTCCCAGAAAAACGTAGTAGTATTTGTCTCTGTAAAATAAAATCATTTTTCCAGGTTATTAAAATCTTGCCACTTTCCTGCTTTATCCAACAAGCAAGTGAGGATCTATGCAACTATTCGGGCTACTAAGCAGCACAAGCAGAAGAATTGAGAAAGCAAAAGCAACTGAAAGAAAAGATGATACGTAACCCGATTTAGCCATCATTTAAGATAATGACAAAGCCACTATATGCTTCAGGAGCTGGGGAATAATTGAAGTCTGAGTGAAATGGTCACAACAGTATCAGGAGACTTCCCTGCATCTGAAAGGAGTGAAAGGAAAGTCTTCTGGCTCTGAATCACCCACGGCCACATGGTTCACAAGACACCTAGATTATTCCAAGCATAAGAAATATGAACACTCAGCTCCCAGACCGCAGAGTTTCTAGCACCGCTCCCTGCTTTCATACGAGAATACTCAAATCCTTCGTTTCCTGCCCTCAATCGCGCTCTCCTCAGCTGCAAGAGCATGAAAGCACCATACATTAGCTTCGCTCATTTGCTCACATTATAACAATTAAATCATTAGAACAATTACAAAAAAGCATTACTAACTATACTTCAGAGTTGATGAATAACTATAGTTGCTATATATCCAGAACGGAAATTAAAGCAAAGCAATCAGTCTGTCCAAGACTTAGGCCAGTAACAGAGAGCTTAGAAACATAAGCCAAGTTAAAAACAAATAAATAAAGCATAATTATAAAAGCTGATAAAATTACCACCTTAATAGGCTACAGGCTATTCTAGAGGAAACTCTTATACACCACAAAAGTTAAGTGTTAGCCCAGGTACTGCACTTCCATCCCTCTGTGGCTAACTCATCTAAAGCACATTTTTTCAAGAATTTGATCTGTGTAAGTGCACAAAAAATGCAGCCTCGTGAAAATTGTCTCTACAGAACATTTAAGATGCAGTGCATTATATTTTAGAAGAATTTCACTTGAGTTTTTCCAGTACATTACAATATATGGGAAAGAAAGCACTCAGTCCATAGAAGAACAGGACTGGTTTTTGCCAAAAGAAGTCTTTTGTCCGAGTTGTGCCAGAGGAACTGACTGGAGTCTAATTGCCTACTGGAAAAATAGCTTGAATAATGTAGCAGAAAGTAGCCTCTTACAGGGCAATGCTGTGGTGTTTTCACCATCTATCTTCTTCTTGAACAGGGATCCCACAGGACAACTGTAAAGGTCCTGACTCACGACCAGAGTCTAATAATTTGCCATCCAGTGCTTTTGCCCTTCAGGCCTTGTAGTCAGTCACAGTGTCAGCAACCAGCAGTCATCTGGAAGGCTGATGCTACCTGCTCCTGCATTCATGGGATGGGAATGCAGAAGGCTACAACCTCAGTGCTGATCCTACAGCTGTGTTGCAACAGATGTCTGGACACATTGACTCTGCAGCTTCAGGGAACAGCACTTCTTGGAGAACATCCTGCTTATCAAGGGAAAGTTGAACCTCAAGCTCAAGCTTCATATACCATGAAGCTATGAGGAAATCTTGTAGTTTGTGGTTTTATCTTGAAATGGAAGATAACATCCAATCAAAGCAATTAGTTTTTTAAGTGCTGGTCATGGCTTGTAATTAGTGTGATTGCATAAACATCTGCCTTCTATTCTACCATTATAAATAACTGGTATCACAAGTCTCTTAGCTCTGAAGCCAGGCAATAAGCAAGAAAAAAGTTAAGCCTAACTGAATGTCCCACACATGAGAGAATTGGGCATTTCTTTCCTTTTCTTGTGGACATTTATACAGTGAAGCGGGGTCTGCTCTGCAGAGAAAAAAAGCAAACAATTCCCCACCCACCACACAAACTTTTTCCCTCAGCACAGTTTAACCTTCCTCTTGTCTTTGGAATACAAGAAGCAACTCTCAGTTCCTGGACACATTCCTCATTTCAGTCCATCTCATGTATACCCTTTTTGGATGAGCTGTAGCTGTCTGACAGAAAAGGTCCCCAGAACCATAAACTCTTTCCCTTACAGAGCTGTGAATAACACACGGATTAAAAGGTTGAAGCAAGACTTCAGGTCAAGGCGTGACTCAACCAAAGGTATCTAATGGAAAGGATGAAACAAACCCGATCTACTACAATTTCTCTTACTTAAATCACAATTCTCAAAAAAAATTATACACTGAAATTGTTTTTATCTCAGTGGTGGAACTGGATGGCATTACTGTAGCACTCTGTCTTTCTCAAAACAGAGGTTCCCTCATCTGGGTGATATGGGCTACGATGGGTCAATAAAACACCTGAAACAAAGTTTTGTCAGCAAAGGCTTGCTGGCATCCAGAATGCTTTGCCTGATATACCTAAATTTCATCGAGATTAAAGAGTTGCCAACCTGGAGTATTGGCAAGCCTGTCAAATCAGGGACACTGAGGGGTCACTGCAGTATATTGCATTTGGTAGATTTGTCCCACAGCTAGGGAGGTTGGAAGATCACTGTTACCATTCAGAAAATTAGCGTTTTGGTCATTTTAACTTCAGATGTTAGCATTTAGTTGGGAATTAGAGGTCAGGAAAAGAAAATCTAATGTATCAGACAATCTGATTTCAGTCAACCCCGCTGCTGACAATATACTTGGACTAAAATCTTCGAAGCTGTAATCTACTACTTTGGTAGTAGATATTCTATCTTGCATTTATTCAGTTCTTGCATGACAAAATTTAGCTATCTTAGTACCAACCCAGGCTTGCAATACCCCCCAGTTAATACCTTCCCACTATTTGAATGGAGACACTTGCCATTAAGAATGCAGGACAAAAAAAAAAAAAAAAAACATCTTTGGTCAAGTCAAGTCTTCCACTGCTGCAGGCAGCAATGGTCCATAAGCCTATTCAGTCATCCAGCCTTATCCTGAAATCATCTGGGTCCCCTCCCCACCACTTCAAATTCTCTAATTTCCAATTGACGTTTATTCATAGCCACTGTATTATCCTGCCAGCACTGGCATTTGACTTTAACAGCTCTCTTCCTTCCATGGCATTTATGCCCTTCATGGATTTCTAAGAGAGCAACTGTATCCCTTCTAACTCTATTTTTGCAAGGCTAAACACATGCTTATTGCCTTCTCCTCCAAAGACAAGCTCTAACAGAACCTAATTTCTGGCACCCGTTCATTACTTTTCATTTATTTTTTGTCTTTTCTTTTTTGATCCAACTCAGTGCAGTCAGTCACACGATGACATACAGAAAAAACAAGTTGTGCGTGATATTGTATTTGTTCAAATAATGGTTCTGAATGAGTAACTGTCACACTATGAAATTGCTGGAGATGTAGTCATAAGAAATAGATTAGTATGATTTTGCAAAGACAAATAACAGTCGCAGCATAGCTTAAAGCAAAAGTGCAAAAGTTCAAGGGAGGAAAAAAAAGAGACAAACAGCTATTTTAGCAAACATGATATTTATAAAACACTTCCCTCATTCTCCACAGACAGGAATGCTATGTGTATTAGTCTAAAGGTCTTCTTTCTCAGATTACAGTGGGAGTGTGATAATATTAATGAGCAAGTAACTTATTTGATTTAAAAATTCAATTCAACTGAATTTTTCAGAAATAATTTGGTGTTGCAGTTTTTAAATCAACTGACAAAGTTTTACAATATAATGCCGAAAATCGTAAAACTGCATGGGTGATCAACCAGTGGAACAGGTTGCCCAGTGAGGTTGCGGAGACTCCATCCTTGGAGATATTCAAAACCCAACTGGACCATGTCTTGATCTACCTCTTCTGGAGGTTGGACTAGACAAACTCCAGAGGTCCCTTCCAACTTCAAAGATTCTGTGACGCTGTCAATAAAACAATAAGGTTTTCTCTTAAAAATTAAGAAGTCTAATTGCCCTATGTACATGAGCTACCATTAGCACAGACCCTTTGAGAGCTCCAGCAGTCTGTAGTACCCTAAGAACTGCATGCTTGGCTATCCCATGTCCTATGGTTTTGTGTTTCTGCCCTTGTTAAGTGAGGTCACTGTGCATTTGAGACTGCCTTAAAATGATTTCAATATGACACCTCCATTTAATATATTTTTTGAGAAGAAATGCCACCAGCAGAGTACCTTTTTTGACCGGACAAATTGTTATATTAGAAAAAAATGACTGAAAAGTCTAGGACTCAACAGCAAAATACGCAGAAGTCATCTTGCTGATTTGAGACTGTTCGCCTGTTTTAAAGTATGTGTGCAAATAAGTATACACAGCATCAAGAGTTTAATTATTAATGCTGTACTTGTACTTAAAACTTCTCCTAGTCTAAAATCTCAAAATAACAGCTTCAGGATTAAATGACAAAAGTTAGTATTTTCTAATATTAAAGTTGAATGCTTAAATCTATACAATAATGCATTTTTAGAAAGACAAGTCCCAAACTTCAAGCATGAGGAGCAACATAAGTCTGGTCAAAGCATTTTAACTCTGGTTTGTGAATGTTCTGCATCCTGGAAGATGATACAGCTCAGGCTTCTTGCATTTTTTCACAGTGAAAATGAGAAATAGGCCCTGGACTTGTGGTTTGGGGCATAATGGGCATTTTAACATAATTCAACATTAAAGGTAATATTGCTCATGTGGAAAGCAAGCCTTTGTACGTGCAGGGAAAAGATACTGTACTCCTTGTCTGCATTTACTTTATGAGGAAACAGAACAATTCCCTGTTAAGAAAGAAAAACTAACAGGAGATGGATGATCATGTGTTTGCTCATACAAATAAAGAAAAACCAAAGCTGACTTGAAATGTGCAAGCATTTGTTACATTTTCATGCGATAGAGCCCAGCCACTTCTAAGCTATGTGGACGTTTACCAAGATTAAGGCAAAGACAGAACCTGCTGGAGAAATCTGGACCAACCTTGTAGATTAACCAGGGCCATAGATTAACCGGGGCCATATATCTAAGTATACGCCATCATCAGAATAAGTCTATTGTTTTTAAGTATAGTCTTCACTTAATAAGATTTCAGGCCTAGAAACAGATCATTTTAGTGAAGAGAGTAAACAATAGCTTTCTCCCTCTTCTCTCTTTCTGTCTCTATATACATTTATAGACTGTACTCTGAACTGCTTTACATTACACCACCAGGCAAATCTCTCAAAACCCTCACAGCGGGAGTTGGTCGCCCACATCATGCCCTGTGGTATTATGGATATGGTGATTGGAATTACAATTTCCTGAAAAGCTGCAGCTTTCAGGAGAAAATCCATTGTCAGCAGTATCACTGTCAGAGCTGCTTAGTCCTGGGACCAATGATATTTCAATGTAAGCATCCTTCCAGGACTAACGTTTTCAAAATGTGTTGAAAATAATGATACTCTGGAAAAACAAGTGAGAACAGGAAAAAGGGCACAAAAGTATCTCCAAAACATACTGTACCTTTTGCTGCCACTTTTAATAGCAGCCAAAATGGTCAATGGAAAAAAGAGCTTCCTTAATAATCAGAATTAAAGGCAGTTCTAGATATAAAACATGCTTGATAAAAAGAGAAGGGAATTAAATTGAGAACTCAAAAATAGCAAGCTCTGATCTACTTTTGCAAGTCACCTTCAATAAAATACTGAATAAAAAGAAAAAAAGATGGCCTTGAGGAGTCATACTTTGCTACATGTACAAATCAACCTGTCTGAAGATAATGGTTGAGAAATCATCATTTCCCTTTGTCTCTAGCTCAGTCAATCCAATTAAAAAACCTGCCGCGTGTGACTCACGTGAATGAAATGACTGCTTTCACTAGGTATGCTAATTGACTGGAAACCATATACATGTCAAAGTTGGATAAGAGAATACATTGCATCTTAGGTAGGATTTATCAGAGTCCTAGATGTGCAAGAAGGAAACAAAACTGATATTACTAATGCTAAAAAGGAGAATTCTGAGAAATTGGCTTGAATATATTCTTTTCAAGCATCTGAAACAAGTAGGAGAAATTAACTGAATCACAGTGTAATACTGTGATTGATATTCTTTTTTCTGAGCTAATATTGCTTTTGTTTTTGAAAGGAGTCTAATTCATAATTCAGATTTGCTCAGTCTCTTCTGAGTAAACACCAATACGGAAAACATGTTTTTATCTTTTTTTTGTTTTCTGAGGACAGAATAATTACATTCAACAAGAAGCAACTCCTTAGGGCAGATTTAAGCAAATCCATTACCTCTTCTAAGAGGAATTTGAAACAATAACTAATGAAAAAGGAGGGGAGGAGAAATCTAGATTTATAGACATCTCTATATATATTCTCTTTATGCCTGTGACACACACAAATGGTGCTAAGACATTTCTTAACAAAGCCTCTTTTCTGTATCCAGCTTAGTGCACTCCCCCGCATGTTTCTGAAGAGCCACTGTAACACAGATGGTAAAACAGCTGAGACATTTCGGATTTAAAAAGATAGTGGCAACACCCACGTTTAGCGAAGAAAAGTAGAGAAACTTGAAAATGCAGCATATTTCATCAAATAAAAATGGGGAAACTCCACCCCAACTTAATCTGCCCCCCAAAACGCAGACTCGACGTTTTAACAGTTACTTCTTGCCGCTGTTTTCGGCAAGATGTTTGCAAGCCCCATCTTTTCTTCTCTTTGGTCTGCATGTGCAATTGTTCTAAAGCACTTAGGCATGAAAAGAAAGCCTGTGTCAACAGGGGTTACACTTCACCCAGAATGCAGCCATGGGAAAAGGCAGTCTGATACAAGAGCATTTCTTAAGTGTATGTGAATCAACTTTGCCGTCACAAAACTCTGAATCTCTAAGGCAATTTCAAAAGCCTATCAACAATTTTGGGGAAAAAAAGGGTAATTTATTTTGTGCTACAAAAACAGAATATAAATACAGGCCTGTGTCTACACTTAAAAATTCACCTTTAAGTAAGGCTTTTTTGGTTTTCTTCGCTTTTTGGGGGGGATGGGAGAGAAGTGAAGAGACATAGCTGCAAAACCTGAGCTGAAACGTACACCAGCTTGTCTCAGGGTCTCTTTTGCTTCTGTGCAATTTCCTTTAAAAGCAGGCACTATGAGACATAATATTCAGCAGGGTGAAGTAACAGCAGAGCAGATGACTAAACACTCTCATACTCCTGGCTCTCAGCCTACCATTATTTTAGCACCACAGTCGCTTTTCAGCTGGCACCTGTTCATAAGCAAGCGCCCCTATGTTGAAACGGTTCTGCAAGATGGCTCTGCATGTTCTCTGGTTTCAGTAACGTTCCTGCGGTGCTTGTTCAGAGCAGATAAAGGAAAGGAAGAACAAACCCTTGCCAAGTGGGAATTAAACACGTCTGAAAATTTTACCCCACCCGTGTTATGCTATAACCTTTAAAAAAGGGTGCAAAAGAAACAGTCAAAGCAACTCCTAACACTTAGTGATCCCAAACAGTCCAAAACAGATTTTTATCTCAACAGTGACAATTTTGACAAATCTAAAGTGATCCTGAAAATTTACACTAAAAACTGCAATTAGATTCAAAAGCACAATGGTGAAACTGTGAAAAAAGAAATCTGACAAATTCTTTAGCCCCAAAGTATCTGCAGTTGACAACATTAATGCTAATATTAATATCCCTTTCTCCAAAGTTAATTGTCAAATAATGTATTAAAATAATGCACTTAAAATAAAATACGGTATAATTTTAAAATGAGCAGAAATATATCATTGAGCCAGTAATTTGTTTTCCTTTGTGCCCATACTGGATACATATAACTGCCACGGGCAGACAAGAGGTACTAGTAACAAAACATTCTCTCCATTTAAGGTTTTGGTATCTTAGGTAACCACGATTAATCCTCTCTTCTATCTGACACCAGCAATGAACACAAGTGAGTGAGTGAGGACTCCCATCTTCAGTAAAAACCCATTTGACATTAGTACATAGCAAGACTTGGGCCTGCTCTTAGAGGGAAATAGAATACGGTAGAGAGGAAAAGAAAAAGAGTCAGGATGACTATTTTTTGTTGCCGATATAAATGACATTCAGTATTACAGCATCGTTCTTAATAATTAACTATTTAAAACATATCCAAGAAGTTTTAATTTTTTAAAACTAAGATCACAAGCAAAATGGAAAAGAGCTTTTGTTACAGACCTAACAAGGGGTTCAAGAACTCAGTTGGTCAAGAGGACACTTGCAAAACCAGTTCTGCTATGCTCACGGTTCTTGCAGAAAAGTCTTCCCCATCATTAGTTGAGGAATGTTTATATTATGCTTAACAAGGCAAAACCATCTGTCTATCGGATCCCCAAATACAGGTCCATGTCCTTCTGGCTACTGCAATCTTCCACGCTTATTTATGTCCTTTCTTTGAAAAGTAACAAAAAACATGTTATGAATTCTTCTGTCTGAAATGAGTGTTACTTGAGTCAAGGGTGGTCAAGATCTATAAAGTGCGTTTAAAGCGCATTGAGGCAGAATGATCACATCCTGATTTTGAAATGCAGAGACTGCAAAAAAACCAAAAAACCTCCTCCCTAACTCCCCCCCCAAAACACTCCACAAAATTTTGCAGCAAAAATCCTATCATGAATATACCCCCGAGAGAAAACGTGACTGCTTCAAACTGGGTATGAGTCATCTGATCAAATGTCCAATGAATCACTATAAAAATGCCTGTTTTTTTCCATTAGCTAGAAAGGGAGGCCAGGATGACTGGCTCGGATGGAGACATCTAAAGTCAGATAAACGAATGTTGCTCACAGTAACTGTTCTTGATTTTCAGATTGGTTTCATCCACTATTTTAACTCTGAAAGTCCACCGGTTTACATGAGAACAAGCCCAAAAGCTGAAGAAATGGGCAATATAGTAAAGTAGACACTGTGCCCGGGCCCTGTGCCACTCTGGAGAGTCAAGTCTGTTGTAAATAGACTCAACAGCTGGATCTGTGCATTTCAAGCCTCCCATGTTTATAAATGTAATCTTGTCACTATTTTTATTTCTGGTTCACATAGGCATACTCCAGGCATAGAAGACATGCCTGGGCTGTTTTGGGGGCATGTGAAATGCTGCACCCGTACCTCTTCACACTATGGCTTGTACTAGTTATTCAGTTCTCACATTTCGTGGGCATAGGAAACTACCTACCTGGAATATATCACAATGACCTTGGGCAAGACTGGATGGATATTCAGTACATAGCACAAAACTGAGTTCCTAATGAAAAGCAAGAGAAAATGAGTTTCCAGTACAAAACCAGAGTTTGTAATTTGCTCTAAACTTCTACTACCACGTCTTCCCCTTCAGCAGTAAATCAAACGTGCCATCCAAATCTCGCTCCATTCTTCTGAGTTCAAATAGTTTCCGTAAAATAAGCTTGAAGCACCACCTTCACTTTTAGCAAGTTGTCGCTAAGGTCTTTTCAGCTAAATTAGCTGCCCCTCCCTTTAGCACAATGCTTAATCTAGCCCTGGAGCATTTGTGAAAACTGTGGAGAGTCTATTTAAGCTGGGATTTAACAAAACTTTATCGTAACTCAGGACCACTGTATCTCAGTCTGATTGCCTTTGTCATTTCCAAGAGCAGTAATACTCTGACAGCATCCTTATAAGGAACAAAGCACTGTGGGTACTAGGAGGACAAGAATATGTAACAGTAGTTCTAGGTACTCCAAACTTCGATTTTTTTTTAAACTTACTTTTTACATTACATCAGATATATCAGAGGTAAGATGCCTGATACAAAGGAAGTTCCCACTTTCATGGCAACTGGAATTGACTGAGCAAAATCTTATCCCAGTCCACCACTCTATCTGAATTAGTTGCCTTAGCAAGACATACTCCATCAACAGACAAGGCAGAAAATGCAAAGTAACAGAGGAGAGACACAAATTTAAAAAGCAAATTATAGGTTCTGAATTATAGACTAAAAAGCCAAACCAACTGTACTCTAGAAAAAAAATCCCAACAGATCAGAACCTAGAACTTGCTTTGTACGGTCAAAATCATTAAAGAGATGATGCTGAATACTGTCACACTGGACACTTTCTCAGCGATAACAGAGGCTGAAGCCTGAACCTGAATTGCATTAGAAAAATTAGCAATCTTATTCCCAAGTGCCCCATCTTGAGCCCAACATTATGCAAGTCCAGCAGTCTGCTACAAGGGTCTGCCTCTGAACCACTATAATGGCAGAACCACCGGTATTACCATAATAAGTAACAAAAAATAAAGGAAAGAAGAAGAAAGTTAAGACGAGACTTAGGAAGACCTGAACCTGAAGTAGAAGGAGAAGCAGAAAAGGATGCATTTTCAGCCTTAGCCAGAGAAAGATTAAATGATTATTTCATGACTGGATTGTCATGCTTTCCTGTTCTTTTTCCCAGTCTCATTTCTGCATTTTATCTTGATATGAAGCTGTGATACACTCCCATGAAAAAGATTATATTATATATGTGAGATAGGCTCTCCAGGTCAGACACAGTTCCAGCTAAAATGTGACATGTTTATGATGGAGTGTCCAGGTTCTACAGATAGTGAAATTTAATTTTATTTTCCACTGCATGAACTTTTCTTGCACAAAAAATATGAATCCATTTTTGCTTGGGCCAAGTGTTAGTTCCTTTTTTGAGGGGGACAAGTGAAAAATGGGATAGCAACATAAAATCCAGCTCTTCATTTGGATATTACAGTGCTGAAAGTGTCCACATTACAGAAGCACTCTTTTCTCCCTTGGTAAAGGAAAAAACGAGAAAATGAAGAGGGGGTGGGTTAAAACGTTTTTAGGCCACTGTGAACAGCTATTTCACAGAGGAGTAACACTGTCTGGAAACAGATTACATCACTGCAATTACTGTGAATAGTCTTAGCAGCAGAAGCCACAAAAATAATTATATTTCTGGCAACACCTTAGTTAATTTGCCTTCATTCACATTCAAAGAAGGATGACCTAATTTAGAAAGCTTGATTTTTTTTTTTAACTGAATTAAGGGATTTGTCCATACTGATAGAAAATACTCACTTCCCTTAATTCCTCACTATGCCAAACCTGTTTAAACTGAGATCCACAACAATACATTTCCCCTGCAGTGGGGGAAGCGCAAGTACATTTCTTAATCACATTAGACACACTGTATGTGCTCTAAAACCTCACCTCTCAATGTAGTAGTTGCTTTTTCTTCCCCCTACTAACAACGATTCTGGCAAATAACATTCCCTCCACTCAGCTTCTGGCCTTCCCAGTGCTCATCTGAGCTTTCCCAACCATGCAACAAGAGGGGCAACTGCTGCCTGTTTTACCTGCTGTTGCTGTCCAGGCTACAGATTAAAAGTGACCCCTAGAGCAACCGATGCTAGAGAAAACAAGTACTAGATGCGACCCTGGGCCCTCTTTGGTTTAGCAGCAGCCGGGAACACCTGCAGCACCTGAACACCCCTGCAGTACCTCCTGCTCGAAGCAGTCATGCAGGAGGTATGCCCGTGTCGGCTGCAGACTTGAACATTAGCAGTCTTCCAGAATGACTTACTGTGGCATCACGCTATGATGGCAAAGCTGATGTAATGGTTTTTAATCTCAGACTTGCTGGTGGTAGTATAAAACAGTACTTATGCACATAAATAGCAAACTTACAGGGTTGCATTAGTATCTACAAAAAACCTAAGCCCACTGTGCAATCAACCACTGCTCTCAGCTTAGAATAGATTTTTCTAATATGACAGAAGCTGATAGTCAAGTTGCAGAAACTGATATTCAAATATTTGAAATAAAGTTAAATAACACAAAGGCTTAAAAAAGATGGTCTAACTTAGAAACTGAATGATACTCTCTAGAAAGCTTTAAATTATCCCCATAATTTAGTAATTTATTTTGCTAGCACTATCTAAGGATAAAATGATTTTTTCTTTGGAAATCTCTTTCAATTATAAGTCTGGACAGTTTAATTGGGGAAGCATGTTTAGCTGAAGAAAAAATTGGAAGGGTTAGAATAAAAACCCTTCTAATACTCTCTAGGGTCTACGGGTCCTTCAACCCAATTTGATGTGAATGAAACCATTATTGTTCTTTTGATTCCTGCTGAGCCATTATGTTAATGGTTTTCTAGAGATTTGAGTAGTGCTTTACTACATTGTTCTACTATCCAGGATTTGGTCCTTAGACATTGGAAGTTTTAATGTTTAAAATAGTTTTTTGTTCTGCATTCTGACAAAGCAATATCCCTTTAATCTTGCACATGATTACATACATTTTAGATTGGCATATGGTGGGTATTCAAAATTAGCTAAGAGAAAACTGCTTGTCCCTCTCTCTTTTTAAGCATCAATCAATTTAACATATTAGCAGCCACAGCACTGAAGAGTAAATCAAGCAAATGAAACTGAATACACCCATTCACAGATATTTCCTGCTGTAAAAGTGCTCACACATTGGATGGGAGGGAAGAGTCTCACCCTAATAAAATGTAACAGAGAAAACAATAAAAAGGGTTAAAAGGTAATAAAAGGATTATTATCAAGCTATATAAACTACTCCAAACCTTTAAGTGATATTTTTATTGCATTAAAATGTGAGCTTTGATGATCCAGTTGGTATTTTAACTGCTTTAGAGCCAAAGTACTGCCATTTTTATATCACTTTGTGCAGCTAAACAATAAACGCTTGGTGCACAACCTTCTTAAAATAAGGTTGCTTTCAAATCATTTGCCTAAGAAAAATAATTCCAAAAATGATTTGCTACTTCGTCTCTAAAAAGAAAGTAAGCCTCAAATAATTAGTATTTAGAATATTTTCTTCGTAAGTTTGTAACTGCACCAGCATAATATTGAAGTAAACAGTGGACAGTTTGCTATGTAATGTTCTTCGTACTTTCTGTTTCTGTGGCAACTCAGCTAAACACACTGAGCAAGTGAGTGCAATTTTCTTTTAAGATAACAAACTAATGATTTGTAAGCTCCGTTTTTTTGCAGAAGACACATCAAGTAAGGTTTTATACAGCTGTTTCTGACACATGCATAAACTGTTTTTCAAATGAACACAGAACCTGCAGGCTAATCAAAGCAACAAAAAGTTACAGAAAAACAACAAAAACTAGAAAAAAATCAGGCTGATGACTACTCAGTTTAAATGCCAAAATTCCTTTAGAGCAAAACTTCTAACACACATCTAATGTGCAAAAATAAACTCGTCAGGTCCTGCTCTTGAAAGTGGTTTAAAATAGTGCCTTCACATCATGTGTAGGTACCACAAAGCCCAGAAACTCCACAGCTATTATCTATAATAAAAAAGAATAGAACAGCTAATGACATTTTTCCAACAATACTTACTCTTCCAGAAGGCCAAATGAGTTATTGAAATAACATGAGTACAGCACTTTCAGTTAGGGATGACAATTAATTCTTAGCATATCCCCTCCTTACCCATTTTCTGTATTCCTGAACATGTCGCATTGGTTTCCTCACCTGATAGGGACACGGGATGTGATATTCTCTGCAGCGTTCTTGAATCCACGTGGTCTCCCACACACCTCGGTAAGCCTGCTCATAGAAATAGCAGCCAATTACAACCAAGAGCGGTACGAGGTACAGAACACTGAACACGCCAATCCGGATCATGAACTTCACTAGTTTGTCCTGGTTCTCTTTTTCTAACGGGATTTCAATGCGAACCCGATTGAGGGAGATAATGCCAGCTAGCAGAAGGGAAACTCCAACCACAACATACAGGCAGAGGGGAGCAAGAACAAAGTATCTCAATGCATCCACATCATAGAGGCCAACAAAACATACGCCGCTAATATTGTCACCTTCAATTTTATTCATTGCTAAGAGGATGATGGTTAGAGTTCCTGGAATGCCCCAGGCGCTGGCGTGGAAGAGCAATGCTTTCTTCTCAATTGCTTCACTGCCCCATTTTGGCACAGCTGCCAAGAACCACGTGATGGTAAGAATGACCCACCAAACACTGCCAGCCATGGTAAAGAAATAGAGTACCATGAAAAGCATGGTACAAGCTTTGTTGTGAGAGCCCTGTGTCACTGTGGAGGCCTTGTACTGGGCAGGACTAGACGCATTACATGCTACTCGGTCTTCAAGCAGAAAGCCAATGAAGAAAATTAATGACACCATCATGTAACAGACAGCATAAAATATTATGGGTCTTTCCGGATAGCGAAATCGTGTGACATCAATCAGAAAAGTTAAAAAAGTAAACAAGGTAGCAGAAAGGCAGACGATGGAGATCACTCCGATGAAATAGCGAGCAAAGGAGAGCTCTTCACGACGAAAGTACATATTTGGGCAAGGAGGGGAACAGTCCCGTACCCTCAGGAAAGAGTAACCGAGATCAGGGTCTATTTTCAGCTCCCGAGGACACCAAAAACCATAATCCCTCTGTACTGCCACTGGGGTCTCTTCTGTGGGTTCCCCAGCTAAATTGAGGTCAACAAGACGAGGATATGGCTCATCACAATCTGGGAATCTAAAAAGTAAGAAAAAAAATCATTTACAAGAAAGCATACAAATACTTTCCAAAGACTAGAAATCCCATTTTTACCTATGACTTTAGACATGTTAACTGGAGAGAAATCAAAGACAACGCAAATAACGGGTAATCCATGAAATACTACACTACCTATCAACAAACTCTATGACTCATTGTCACAGAATGCAGTGGATGTCAAAACTACAAAATAGATTTAAAAATAAAAAGAGAAATTAATGGAAAAAGGGTCCATCGAGGGCTTTAAACACAAAGATGAGGATACAAACTCCATCTCAGGAAGTCTCTAAATTTTAGAGACTATGTGCCTGGGGAAGCATCATTTTACAGCAGATGTAAAATGCTTTCCCTAAGCGCTCATACTAGCTGCTGTCAGACAGGCTAGCAGGCTCATCAGACGAAAAATCCAACCCAGCACTGCTGCTAGCATTAACAAATTGAAATTATGATAAAGAGGTCTCTAACTGGGCAAAGCCCTAAGTCCGGGCTGCTGAAGCCACGCTCTGAAGCTGTGCAGGAGAGCCTGGAGGGATTCAGAGCATGTTTGCTCCTCTGTCACAGTTCCTATTCCGGCATACTGTGGTTCATACTCACACCAAAAATGGCCAGCACCCCTATAGAAAAAGAGATTACTAATCTCTGGCAAAAAGTAATTTTGTATGCCTCTTAGAGAAATTTAGAGCAATATCACATATTATACTTTGATATACCAGACAAAAAGAGGCCAGTGTAAAGGATAAAGATGACGAAAAATAGACTGGTATATTCATTCACTTAAGAATATGCATGCTCAGTTTACAGTAATTGCTTAGAATGTATTAAAATTTTATACTGGGATTCGAAAAAAACAATTTGCTCACCTGGTGCACTCCATATCCTCAGGCCAAGAGACCCCAAACATCTCCATGAGTTTGGAGCACTCGCTGTATGCCCTCTGACAAAGTCTGCGACATGGGAGGGTGACACGGCCATACTCCATGCACACAGGAGCATAGAGGGCACACAAAAATGGTCGAAAATCTCTGGAGCATTCCAAATTCACCATGGGATGAAACGGCTAGAAAAGAAAAGGGAGAATTCAATAGCTACTAACAGCAACTTTCTGGACTGCTTCAGCAGGAAGCCATAATTTGTCCTGTGACTTTCCCCTAGGACTTTTACATAAGCTCAACCTTCTTTTTTGAACTTTGCCTGTTGGAAGAAGTTGTAATCATCATAATACAGCACTTATGCATTTTAGGAAGACAGGCAATCAAGAGCCTGGGGACAATGACACAGATTCACAAGGGAGATTTATGTACTTGATTTGCATTAATATCAATGGAAATTAGACAGCTAAACACCTTCGAGGATTCCGGCTTACATTCACACTCTCCAATAAAAGTCATATAGACTTGCTTCCTGTTATTGCTTGTTTAAATGACAGACACACCATGAATTACTAACTGCTTATTTAGTGGAATAATATGCAAACTTGCATTCTACTGAAGAGATTACAATCTGAGAAATGTTAGATAATGTAAGATGCCTTCAGAGTACAGAAATATTACACACTGATTTTTTAAATATTATTTTCAGTTCACTACATCAAAATTCTAAATCATCTCTATTTCTTGAATTTCTTTAGCAGAGCTGGATTCTTGATTTTGATTGTTTCTACAAAGTGCAAACACAGGACATTTTCCATTTCACTCTTCCCACATCATCTTGTCCAACTGCAGAGATCCATCAGTTAAAATCTCAGGTTTTTCAGCAGAGTATATTTGTAGATAGAAAAGAGTCCCAACACACATGCTGTCACTGATATTATATAAATTGTCAAACAGACATAAATCTTCCTAGTTGTAATTACAGTGAAGCCACATTAAGTACGCCAATTCTTGACCAGCCTAGATAAAGCACTCTGAAATCAAAGCTTGAAAAAGGTATGGGCAAAATAACTATGTTTGATGTTTGCTACGCATTCCTGAAAATGTTGTCACATGACAGAGCTGTGCAATTTTGCAATAACACACGAAGGGCAACGTAAGCCTTCACAGTTATTGACAATGAAGAAGGAAGTAACAGTTGAAAAGCATTTATATTTACAAGCTCACTGTTACTCAAGGAACACCTTTTCTACTTGGTAAAATGTTTACTTCAGAAGTATAAATATTTTTATTCTTAAATAGATAGCCCCTACAACATAAATAAGACTATGGTTTGAAAACAAGCATCCAAGAAATTGTTTCAAGATAGCTATGACACCTGATATGATTGGCAAAGCATAAGGTAAGAGTCTTTGCCTTTCCAACAAATAAAGGGAAAACTCTACTTTTGTTTTGGAAAGTATTTAACTTTCCTTCTTTTCAAAGAACCTTGAAAATAAGAAAATGAAGGTACATCTTTATGACAAAGAACTACTAGCCAACCTCTCCCTTAAAACTTTGTCTCCTGCCACTGCAGTCTTGCATGTATCCACACTGAAATTCCAAGTTCTGGCTCTGCCACTCTTCTCTGACATGCCTTCCATTAGCAAAAAACAAAACCCCAAAAACTCATTTTAGGATTTTATTTTTTTTCTTGCTACTTCACCTTCATTAAAATTAACTGTAATGTCTTGGTTTTGGTTCAGGTCCATGAAGCTGTATCATCTAGTGGGATCCCAGATTACCTCAAGGTGTGCACGTAAGAAAGCTGTGCAAACACAGCTCCAGGACAGGGCTGCTGCAGGGCAAAGGAGAAGCAGTGAAGCAGCTTCAAGGGAACACAAAGAAAACAACAGTTCCTGGTACCCTGCTGATGGGCAGGTGACTGTTGTAATGGCCCGTTGCTCCTCTGCCTTTCGACCAGCTCCAAAGGAGCTGGGCAACGGTGTCTGAGGGAATGCTGGAACTAAGCCAGGAAGTGTCCAAAACCAGGGATGCAGATGGTGCTCTTCAAGACTCTTGGTCAACAGCTACAGGGTCTAAGAGTACCCAGTAAGAACAGCACAGTCCCTGCCTGGCTGTCTACAGCAGTCTGAGGGCTAAGTTACCGCGCATGCAAGTTGGTTGCCGAAACAGGGGCTTCTAATGCCCCCTTAGTGCCATTGGTTTTCAAGACTTGCACAGGGGCCTGGAAGAACTGGCACAAGATCTGTCCTCTGAAGGGCCAGGCAGATATGAGACAGGATCTCTGCAGAGACCCACTCCCTTCTCGCATGGCTGCTGAAGACTTGCCTGGAGACCCGGAAACATCTAAGTAACACTAGATATCAGGTTTCTGAATCTTCACTGACAAAGACTCTCGGTGCCCTGCAGGGCACACCTGAGCTACACTTAGGAAACAAGTCTGATTTTGCGTACGGCATCAGCATACTCCTCAAAAGACAATACAGACATACTCAACCCAAACAACACAAGAGAAATACACTTAAGTAGGTGTAATTTAACAGAGCTGTTTCACTAGTGCTGGCTCTTCTGTTTCTCGGCAACTCCTGGCCCCTCTCACACCACTCTGCCTCTCAAAACAGCAACTGCAGAGAGACAAAAACTCTGTTTTGAGTTATATAAAATCAGTTCATTTTAAAATCATGTAGTGGCAATGTTAGACAACAGAAAAAGACAAAACCCCCCTACAACCCCTGCTCTTATGAAACAGAAAAAGAGAAACTTACTTGCTTTCAACCAGGAACAGCTAGCAGCATTCATTTGTGCCTGTAAGTACTCAGTCTGTAAGCATCCTATCTCTAAAATTATCTTACTCCTTCTTTGCAGCTACTAAGATTAAAAATCACTTCCATCAACTATGTTGTGTACTATTAAAAATCAATAAAGCCACGGAGATTAAGAGACTTGTTTACAGTCATGCCCAAGGAATCAGCGCAAGCTGTGACATTTAGCCCTATTCCACTTTGGTGCGTAACAAAAGGCTTTCTGTTTAAATGGCACATGCTTCTGAAAAATGCCTATCGAACAACTCAATGTAAGGAGAAAAAAGTAAAAAGACAAGAGAAGATATGATAGTCAAATTGATTTCAATAATTCAAGCCAGGAAATCCAAAACCGGGAGGAAATATACGCTTAAGAAGAGATAAACACCAACGTACAAGTTATGCAACCTTCTGTGTTGCCCCTGAAGGCACGTAAGTATTTGAAATATGCCAGATCACATAACCGAACAATATACCCAAACTTGGGCACCCAGTGGTTCCTCTGCCTCTGGGAAAAATCTTCCTGACCATACCAATTCCTTCAAAGCTGCAGTGATCACAACAGCATTACAAACGCGCCTTTTTCCGGGCTACGTCGGTGCATGTTTGCCCCTGCACCTCTACCACCGTCCCTCCTTTGCTTTGCCACATAGGCAGCGGGCATTAAATAACATGCCACAATCACACATCATCGCTTTTTGCAGAGCAGTCCAGCTTGCCACAGTTGTATCAATCTCTTCTTTCCCTCTTCCCCAATGTTTTCTTTGCTGGTAGCAGAGTTGCTTTAAGAAGTTGCCTGACGCCCAGCAGTGTGGCCCTAGCTCCTCCTCTCCCTACGATTGCTGTCTTCTGAAAAGACAAACCCTGGGAAATATTTTAATGTCCATGTTCTAATAGAGAGCACAAATGTCCGGCTGGCATTTGTTTTGCTGTGGTTTTTCAGGAGGGGATGAAGGAGAAAGGAGAGACAGAATGATGTGTAGGGTTTCTTTTCCTCAAATACATTTTTTTAAAAACAAATTCCCACTTTTGCTTACAAAACGAGAGCAATAACTATAACAACTCTGTGGAACTTTGTTACAGTTTCAGACCTCATACTCCTGAGAGAAAAGAAACCAAATTATGCCTTTTGTTACACAGCAGTGGTCACTTAGCTGGCTGTTATTCGGGAAGTGACATTATAGCAAAATTTAAGCAAAAATAATGTGGCAAGCTTTCACTATTCTGGTCATTTAAATATTTATTTTTCTTAAAAGAAAACTAAACAGGAAGCATTCTCAAACTCTCAAAAAGAAGAAGGGAAGTCTTCTTCCCTCAGGCCCATGGGAGAAGAGCGATGCTATACTACCAATTACTGTTACAATTCTCTGGTGGAAGCAACTGCCTCAGGGCGCATCCTGTCTCAGGGCAGCCGCATGATCTGCTCTTTCTCCTGCGTTGCCCTACGTTTGAATGGAGCTTGTTATTCATTAGGAAGATTCTTGAATTGTGTATCAAAGTGCACAAGCAGTAATGCTTTCCGGGCCACCTTCCCATGAGAACCTCAGAAGCTGCAGACAGACTTAACTCTTCAGACAACCGCTAGCTAGACTGAGCGTGTTATTGCCTCCTGCTTTAATAACTACAGCTCTTCTCCTTTGAGTGAGCTGCCCTCACAGCTCTGACAGCAAAGCAGTTCATGTGAATGCTCTCTAGAGCCTCTTTCAAGCAGAGTCTTGCTTGAAAGACAAGACTTCTCGAGACAGTGGAAGTCAGTTATCTGATGGCTCTGACCTGCACACTCCTCCAAATCTTGCTGGGCTTTGTGGAGAAGTCATTGCCCAGCTGCCCATCTCTCTGCTGGAGCCTATATCCCCACAGTCATGCTGGTACACAAACTTAACCTAAAATTAATGGTGACTGAAGTTAATACCGTGAGCTGGACAACTGCTGTAGTACTCAAACTGCTGAGACTAGCTTCAAATGAGACTGTACATGAGAGTCCTGAGCTAGCCTGAGTGATTTTTCCTGAAGACCAGGGAGTGCTCCCACAGGCCCAGCAGAGCTAGTGGTTTGCAAAGAGCAGTGAGCTGGGGCACTAAGTTCAACAAATACAGCAGGACATGACAGAAGACTATTCATTTTCATTCAGTGCAGCCCTGAGCCAGACTGTACCACATTGCCATGTCAGTGATGGATGCGGAAAGGGCCAGAAACACACACAGCTGGGTGCATAAGAGTAAACCATTCCTTCTGGAAATACTCCACACTTGCTCAGCTGAAAGTGGTCACAGAAGTGCAGCTTTATTGCACAGACACTTTATTCTGTTTTCAAAGGGCAATTAGTTAATCTGCCAAAGCCTGCTTTTAATGCACAGTGCCAAGACAAATTTAGTGCAGAACACTTAGCGTAATGTAAATTCAAACCTTACCTCACCATTAACTTTCTTTGCTGGACAGACTTCAGTATACTGCTTTCTCAGGCTTTGCACAGTGACAGATATGAAAAGGAAAATGGGGTCACAGTCGTGGCCACTTTGTTAGGCTTTCCTTTTCAGCATGGAAAAAGGCTATTCTCACATTTTCTCTGTGATCCAGCCTGTGGCCTTCTGATATTCCATGTCTCATAATTTGATGTTAGCTGGAAAAATTGTGCTTGCAATGAGGATTGCATTGACACTGTACTATTTAGAGACTGGGAAGCAAAAAATTTAAGATTGCTTTAACTTAGAACTAAAAATGTATGTCCATATTTAAATAGATATTGAGTCATTCCAAGAATAAAAATGCCAAGTAATTAGTGTGATATTTAAATTACATTTTTCTCATGTTATAAGTTGAACCAGATGATCAACCTAAGCCCAACTGTTTTACCTGGCTTACTTGTGAAAGGGCAGCAATCACACAAACCATCCTAAGCATTCTGGTCTTCAGCTGCAAACAGACAGCTGAGGTTAATTTCTCAACTGTGGAAAAAAGTAGGATAAAGATGAAAGTAGTTAAAAGACAGCAAATGACATTACTCTCTGTCTGTATGACTAAAACCCCAAGCCATCTGTTCTTTCCTCTTGTTCTTAAAAGAGGTGCCCTGCTTAATTTTAAAATTTTAAGTTCTTACAGAAGACACTGAAAAGATGGCATCCATCTGTCAATTTGCGTTTTTACTAAATGCGATCTTCATGTTTTAGGAACTAATGAACACAGATGGATAGTCCCGGTAACAATTTCCATTTGCAAGAAGTGTTAGTTTTTATAAGACTGCTGAGCTTGCTGGGACCTCCTCTTTCCTCCCCATACACACGCTGTGATGGGCTTGGGAGAATTCCAAAGTATCACAGAGAAATAAATATACAGCCCATTGGCCATCATTTTGCACAGTATTAAGTTTAGGCCTGAAAAAAGCACACTTGCCTAGACAAGCAAGAGACTGTTGGGCAAGAGCTGTAAGTCTTGATAGAATCAAAACTTTCATTTAAATAACACATTTCTATATCCTGTGGTTGCAAAAACATCCTTCCAAGTATGAACTGAGTGTACCCAGTGCTTTGATGCCTGCAGAAAAACGCTCTAATGCTGTTGTCATTGTGGGAAGGGGAAAGATAGCCAGTGTGAGAAGTGGGGTTTTAGTGATAACAACCTTTTCTTTCCTTCAACTCTACCCCAGCAGACTGATCTGCATGTCAGGGACTCTCAGACTATTTCTGCCAACTCAAGGGAGGTCTGTCTCCTTGAAAAATAACAGGAGTGAAGAGTATAAACAATTCACTGTTGGCACGGTCCTCAAAAATTTATCTTGCTGAGTGAAGGAAGAAAAACATTTGGTATGAAGATTTGTTAGAAGACTTGGCATTAACTTGGGAGTACAGAATTGTGTCAGTAACCAAATCAAGTTCTTCAGAGCTTATAAAAAAGGGATTTTCTAAAAATAGGAAAACAGAAGGAAAGATATGAATAAGACATTGCTAAGCTTCAAAATCACCAGTCAGATTTGCTTCACCTTTTCATTTTTACTGCCATCAACACACAGAATGACAGAGCGTCTGCCACATAATAAACAACATACCCTGCAGAAGAGAATTAGCCAATTTTTAAGCTACAACGTGAGCAACACTAAATGCTTCTTCCACTCAACAGAAGTTTCTTAAATCTCTCACAGGCTTGATGGCTTTTACTGTTTCACGTCTGACTTCGCTAACAGTGGTTTCTCACACGGCTAACATAGCGGAACAGCTAGCAGAGCTCAATACTACAAGCCAATGCAGTCTACAAGCCTAACATTTTCCACCAGGATGAGGATGCAAGAGGACTTCCATGTTCTTTATTCCAGCATTCAAGCCGAAGGGCTTGACAGACCAATCAAGGGAATCTACAGCGTGCTGACTCCCTCAAAAGCAAATGTGCACTGCGCAGTTGTCATCGTCATTCTCCTATACGGTTGTGACCTGAGGACACGCTGTAGTTGTCATTCAAGGAACTTCAGGGTGCAGTTCCACAATGGGCCTAAGTTAATCAACCCCTGCCCTCTCTCCTGCCACCAGCCTCCTTTGTGCTGGCCTTGGTTTAGGATTGGTTTAAGCTGACTGTTAAACTCACCTCACAGCCACACGTGCCGTCTTCAGAACATTAGTAGCGTAAACCATCAGGATGAGATCCTGAATGCTGAGACTCTAAAGTATTAGCATCTAAATATTCCTCCTGTAGGCTCAGGATACAACTTTATAATATGTCTAGACTGATCTGCTCCTTTTTTCTAAGGTTAGTGTTTTGCTACATTAACAAGCTTACCATAGGTTTGGGCAAACTCCAGTGCAGGAAGGGCAAAAGGGACATGTCACTGGAGGGAAAGGAGAGGACGCAGCTGAGCTGACCTAATAGCTAGTTATCATTAAACCCTAAACTGTGCTGCTTAGGACATCCCATGTGTTTACAACCATCTAAAATATAACAGAGTTCAACCGTCCTGGGTCCAATTGGACCCATGAAATATTGCAAGGACATATTTGAGGCAAACTCTCAGTTGTACAGTACTAGCCCTACAACGCAGCAGACAGAAGATAAAGGCATCTTGCCATGCCAAAAAACATGCATTGAGGCTGTTAAAACCCGGGAGCATAACGTTTTGCAGTCAGAGGCTGTAAGAGAGACACACAAAGAGAATTCAGGAAGCTCTTTGCTACTCTCTTGGCAGTCAGCCTGCTGTGAAAATTCTCGAACTATATTCTCTAAGTAGCCAAAACACCTGTTTTAATATATAGGAATTCAATGGCAGATTCAGTCATCATCATGAATGATTTTACTGTTTGAGCTGTGAACATCGGATGGAGTTCTGAAAGCATGAATTACTATTCCAAAACTCTCATGTCTTATCTGGCTGCGTTATGATCAACACCTATTTGTACACAGAAGTTAAAGGTTATATTACGTGATTTTGCTCTCATGAAAGCGCACAATGAATCTGAAGATTTCAAGTAACAACCTTCGAATAACCACTGTGAGACCGTTTGTTAATTCATAATTGCATTCTTACATAAAAAAACAAAACTAATTGTGCCAAATGAATTTACACATGTGTCTGGCTACATATTGAAGCTTTTCTTGACCCTGCCTAATATTTATTGTCCAAATTGAAAATTAAAAGGAATGTGCAGATAATAAAATATTGCCTCTTTAACAGTGGAAAAGTCAAGGTTTTTGTTCATGCGACTTGGAAAGAAGCAAAGCATCATACAGATCCAGCACAACCATCTACGTAAATAATATGATGCAAACTGAAGTAAGAGCATCATCTGTGGAATTCATACTATAAAATTAATTCTGGATATCAAACAAAATCTATCTGTAAAATGAATGCTAATATTTTAACAGCTGTGACTGAATCTAGCATTACAAGCCATCTGTTATATCTACATGCCAGCAAAAATACATATATGCACACACACGCACACACGTGTATCAACAGCTGGATAGGAGGGAAGATTTGCATCTTCAAGTCTCAAAACTAAGGATATTTCACAGGGCAATATTTAAAACATACCGCTCTACTGGCTCAACAACTATTTCTTTTCTTTCCCTGGCACATAACTTCCAGAAAGGCTACACTATCATTCCAGTATATTAAGCTACTCGGAAAGTACTGTTATCTTTTATCCTCTCTGTCGTGAACCAATTCCAGTTTTCATTTATTTTGATTGTAAGGATTCTTAGGGAATTATATCTGTTTCTGTGATTAGTTTAGCAATTTTTTAACCCAAGAAAAGTAAAGCAGTAGTACTTAGCGTTCTTCTCATGTGTTATCAGGGAAGAAGCAGGCAGACACTGATACAATTTAGAGTTTATTCAGGAAAACAAGTATATATACCTACAAGTTTGAAAGCAAGTAAACAAACAAACAACCAACAACAAAAGCCAATGCATCTTCCAGTGCCTATCAGAGGCTCTAGGCAGCATTCTCCTATAGTATTGGCTGCTTCCATGAGCAAGTAGAATAAATCCACGACCAAAATAAAAAGTGATCTGGATAGTTGAATCTGGGGATCAACTTTTTATATTTTGGTACTACGTATGAAATTCTTCCTGTGTGCTAGGCGCTGTACAGTTGAACACGAGCAATGTGAAAATGGGATGGCATTTTTGAAAGTTTTCAGTCTTTGAAAATGGATTTTTCTTTCATTATAATTCTATAGTGAGTATATATGTTCTGACCAAACACTGACTCCATCTGTTGCGTTTTTTTTTTTTTTTTTTTTTTTTTTTTTTTTTTTTTTTTTTTTTTTTTTTTTTTTTTTTTTTTTAACCTTTTAAAAGAGATTGTCCATCCCCGTATAGGTTTCTTTTATCTAATTACTGAATTATAAGAGGGCCACTAAGTAGACCTCTCTGCTTCAGCAGACAGGGGCACAGAAGTGTTAAGATTGAGGGGAAAATCTCAATTTATTCCAGCATATTAAATGAAAATTGGTTTCTGGTTAAAACAGAAGCTTCAAGATAATTAGTTGGTGGCCTTAATTTTAATAATTAACCACTTTTCAAAAACATGTCAGAACACAGCAGCTGTAAATTAAAATTTAAGATTGATTAGGGGATACCATTCCTCCCATTTAGGGCTAAGTTAATGAGGTCACAAATAAACTCTACAGGAGAGGAGAGGGAACAAGAATTAAAGGAAAAAATTGCAATTGTACAACATTTTTTCCGCTGGACAGAAGGCAGTTATCCACTAGACAAACATCTGAATGACCAATTCTGAAAGCCTCAAAAAACCTGCCAAATTAAGAATAAAATCAAGCTCCTGAAGTTGATTTTCCTTCCCAGCAGTAAATTATTTACAAGAAGAATATTTGACAAGAATTCCCACAGTGCCTCTGCCTATTTGTTTCTGTGGCACCCTAAAAGCATGCTTGCACCTCTCAAAATAGATTAAATAGTATTTTGCCCTCAAAGGTCGCTATATTTCTCTGTACTGAGGATGGGAGAAATTTGTGTTTAGTCCTCTTCCATATCGCTAACACAGGCTTGGGAAAAAACGCACCCGTGGTGTATAGTGCATGGCTTTGAAACACTCCAGACAAGCGGGACATAACATGACACAATAGCCGGATTAGCAGGAGAGTGGGAGGAGCGAGGGGACAGGAATGGGAGGAAACAAGGGAATGGAAAAAGATTATGTGACTGCTCTGAGACCCCCCTACACAGCATAGTAGGCCCAAATTCTTTTCCAGTAAAAGAAATAGAATAAATAGAAGCAAATAGCAGCCAATATCCATGGGTGGAAGAAGTACATCTCCACAAGGTTATCTCAGACAGGAAAGGGCACCCGCAAGCTCTGTAAATGCACTCCGCGTATCAGGTTCGACACGGATTAAAGTGCAGGGATGTTTGCACCTATGGGGAATTTGCACAGAATGGAATAAGCGGGATCGAGCTATAGAAGAGCAGGTCAGATAAACTGCACTAAATCGCTTGGAGATGTAAGCATTTGAGGGTGATGTAAGAGATGGTAAATGTGTTTTCCCATTGATTGCCTGTTTGAATAATTGCCTAACACTGCAAAACCCCTTTTATAAGTATCTGTGTCTAAAAGGATGGAAAATGCAATCAAGCAAGGACCAGGTGTGGGGCGACGAGGCAGGGAAGGTGAAAAGAGGGGGAAGCCTGCTGTGCTAAGCCTTGTTTGGTCAGCCACAGCAGGCTCATCTGGCAGCCCACTGACGAGCAGTCAGAGGGTGTTTCCGCTCGGAAGAACCATAGGAAGTTCATACAGCAGAGCTGCTTTCCAGATCCTGCTGTCCCTCTAACCTCAAAAGCAGCAGGATAGGGACAGGAGAGTGGATAGGAGTGTATGTGCTTTTTTTTGTTGTTTTTTATGTTTTATGATGAGTTCTGCTCAGCAGTCTTTTTCTGATTTCACTCAATCTAGCTCCCGCTGCCTCCCACCTCATGGATGCCGACTAACACCCTCTGGATCAAAACCACGTCCTTTAATCCATCACACTGAGACTCCTCTCTGATGGGTACAACAGGTTACGGCAGAGGAACTGGCTCTCACTGTAGCAGAGCTGCAAGCTGCAGATCTCTTACGATCCTGGCTTCAATTCAACACCCCTTTCTCAAATCCCCTCCACGACCCGGGCTACTAGTAGCAACCAGTACAAAGCAGGAGGGAACCAAAGCTTAAATTTTAAGAGCCCAGAAGCTTACTTTTTCCAGACAAAAGCAACCGCTTCCCATTGCGTCAGGAAAAAGTAACTGATGGAGCTGAAGAATTATGTTGTCTTTTTGTGATGCCACTTAACTAATGTTATTCTGAATAACAAGAATAATTTGCTTGTAGTTTCAAAGTAACTACACGCATGACATATGTACTCTGAGATTTTTCAGTATTTTAGCTGCAAGAATTTGTAAAAGTGGAGTTGGAGGGCAAATTTTCAAATCAGAATATTTAAATGGTCTTTTTTTCTACCAAAGGTAGCAACTATTTTTCCGTAAGAGCTAGACGGACTATTTGTCATTCAAAAAATTAGTGTGGAAAATCTGAAGACAAAGTAATTTCATTGTTCTTTAACACAAATTTAAATCAAACTTTGATTAATAATTTGTTATTTAACACACTTGTAAAACATTCATCTCTCAAAGGCACTTGCTATCAAGTGATACATATTTTTTAAACATTTTTTGAAAATTTTCTTAGTTGCTGACAGTAAGCATCTAAACTGAAATCAAAGACGAAATTTTGTTACCATACTTTTCTCTGCAGTTGCATTTCTGTATTGCACCTGTCCAGATTAAATAAAAATGCTAATAAAAGTACAATAAGAAGCGAGTAGGAATATTTAGCACAAGGAACTCAGCTAATGGGTCTACCGATTCTGAACTACATGTATCCATTCACTCCTTCACACAAAAAAAGGATGTAGAGACATTAGATAATTGATAGGATGACTGAATCGTTACCTAGTGGAAAAAAAACCATGTAATACACAAGTTCTCAGAAAAAGAATATTAAAACCTGAATCATGTTTTTGGACCTGTGGACGTGGAAAAAGCTAAATGAACACTCGATCGGGATTCTATCATTGAATTTAAAAAGAAAGATGTTTCTTGTTGCTCAGTACCTCAAACATGACAACTTTTGTTCTATAAATCAAGAAACAGGGAATATAAACAAGTTTACAAATTGAAAGCAACTTTTAAAAGATAAATTTCAGGTTTCTACAACACACAAAGATGAACTACAAGGAGCCTTCCTTCCTTGTTCAAATTCAAATTAACCAGGCCTTTGTGCTCCTATTCACTCTTCTTCTCTTTTCAAATTTCCTTCCTTGTTTCCATGGGAACCCCCTTGCTGACAAGCCTCTGAGCAGAGCAAAAGGCCAAGCTTAGCAAGGGGTGTGAAAAGGGGAGAGAGTCAAAGGGCAGAATTTGGCTCATGAGAATCAGGATGCCAACCTTTGTCACCCTACAAAGGGGGGTAACCATAGGAACCAACTCTGCCAAACACAGACGGGGAGTGGGGGTATCGGGGCCAAATTCACAACACTGGAAACAAAATACGAAAGACACCAGGCAATACACAATGCTAGAACCCCTAGTTTCGAATCGGATGTGCAAACGAAAGTATTACAAACAAAAAAAATAAAAACAAAACTTTAAGGACCAAATGTCCAACTTCAGGCTAGTCTTAAGTCCACATAATTCCATGAAATGAATTTACAACAAACCACAGTGAAACTGGGCAAATCTGATTCTCAGAGCAGACACAGATATTTAATAATCTTCTCCTGCAAAGATGTTGAATGTTCTGGCTCCCCATGACTTTGAAAGGCTCCAGAGATGTTCTCCAGAAGCCCCACAGGTAACTGGAAGTGACACTGCTTTACAAAGATTTCTATTGAACTACAGTTCAAAATACACAGAACCAATTTACATGAACCAACAATTCTGCAAAACATGGTAGACAGAGTCCTGCGCTTGTTATTGTTACTGCAAGAGCAATCTGACAGACCGAATGTATATACAGTATATTAACATGCGATCTGAACAGCCACTGTGTTCATATCCTACGTGTAAATGTACGTATGGCCCTTTAGTTCTTGTACCTTGGAAGAGACAGCAGAAGGATGAGGTATGAAATGGATCTATAAAACCACAACTGATATGTACGGCAAAAATATGGTCCAATCTTTCACTGTCTCTTCAGACCAAGAAGTAGGAGACAAAAACAGTAGGTGGCTAGTTGGAAAAGAAGATTCCCCCCGTCCCTCCCAACCCTCTCCAGCAACAGCAAAGTTAAAGGTGTCATGTGAAGCATTATGTAACTCCTCGTTGCAGAATTTTGTGGATGCTAAAAGATTATACGGGTTCAGGAAGAAAACTGATAAATTGATGGAAAAATACATCAACACATGCATCACTAATGCAAAGACATATTTCAAAGCCACAAAGCGTTGGATGTGGAAGTACAGCGTGGGTGTATTGTGACGTATTTGCCTTGTTCTTACATCTTTCCATAGAGCACCCACTGTGGGCCACCACCATCAGGTAACAGGATACCAGACTAAACACACCTTCAGTCTGATTTTTGTATCACTATTCTTAGGGTCTTACACATATCCAGTTCCTCTTCAATTTCATTTCAGTTCCTCTTCAATTTCATTTTTACCAGACTCTCTCTTACACAGAATATATTTGCTAAAGGCAAATTTTATAAAATTATCATTGTTTTTCAGGTCAAAAATGTTGCAAGATCGAACAATGAATTCAGAATTCAAAAGCACTGCATTCTTCAAATGTTAAGGATATTTTACAATCCACAGGCAACTTAGCTTCAGTACCAGTTGGTGCTACAGGTAGGATAAAAACAGGCTCGTTTGCCCTCAGCAAGTCGCAAATCCCTTATGCATCTGCTTCCTTTAATGACTAGGATACAAAATCAGGAATAAGGAAATACTCCTTTGAACATTATCCTTTGAACCTTAATAACATATTTCTATATATTCTTCTTCTCAAACCACAAAACACAGTAGCTTTGCAGCCACGCAGGAGTATCCCATTGACACAAAAATGATTCAGATAGATAAGAGCCATACTCACTTTCTTTAAAGTCGCCATGAATTTCTCCCAAAACAAAGAAGAAAATTGCAGCCATACCAGCAGGACAACTGGTAAAAACTACGACGACTGCTCCTTGCTGTTTAAGTTATTTGCTATTACTCTGTCTTGTCAGCCTGTTGTGGCTTTCTTTTTCAATCAGAGTATCCTAAAACAGGAATCAACACCACAAACTACAGAAAAGGAGAAAAAAAACCCCCACCACCTCCAAGTGACCAGCAAAAGGAAAAGTACTTCCTAGCCAAGCCACAGAGCTTTGAAGAAGTCCATGGTTATCAACATCACTGCCAACTTTTTGCAGGGAAAACAAGCTCTGGAAGAACGGCAAGTGGAAAGGACAGAAAACGACAGACCTTCCAACCTATTATGTCAGCCAACAAGTTAAAAATGTTGTTTCTAAATAATCTTAGTATCAGAAGGATGTAAAGGGGGAAGAGAAAGGTCTTTCTAGTAATTTGGACTAAGCAGAAGTGGTAATTAATATTGAAATAGCTACACTGCGTTTTGCACATACACACACAAGGGACTCCATCCCTACTAGAGCAGACTTCTGGAGCATCTGCTCTAGAAGTCTGCTCTAACAGGGATGGAGTCCCATGTGTGTGTATGTGCAAAACACAGTGTAGCTATTTCAATATTAAATTAGCACAACTACATCCTTCTCCAAGTTACAAATCCTGCTAGAGCTAAGACTAAGTCTAGTCGTCGTAACAAATAACTTGTACTACTACAGCATACAATATAAAAAACAAACATGGATTTGTCCCATAGCAGATGAATCTAAAAGAGAATCAGTTGGCTGACTTTGATTAAACTAGAGGAAAAAAAAAAAACATACAAAAAGATAGGGATGAATGACTGTATGCTTGTGGAAGGTAAGGGAGATAAACGGCAAGACCGGTATTCCCTTAGTGCTCTGCCAGAACACACTTTTGCTTCGCAACTAACACTTAGAGATGAAAAGCTACCACAGACTACAAAGTACATGGGGTTATCATTTGACTATTCAAAATAAATTCATGTGTATTCCACCTTTCCTAATAATTCCTCCTTAAGCCTCTACCAGATGCTACAGAATTAGCCACAATGCAGAGCCATCTGCCTCCATGACCCTGAAAACAGGCCCACTGTGAATAGATGTTGATTAAGATGTAGATCATTCACTTTAAACTTAATTATTACATAAAACTAATGTTTTTTTCATATGCTTGCAATAAACTATTAAAGCTAAGTTTTGTTTCCACATTTCCAATTGAATCATTAGAATTATTCTTTTGTTTAAGAAAGTACGAACATGGTAACAGAGATCATTTTCACCATGTAAGCCGCAGTCTATTTATTTAACACAAAAATAAAAGAACCTTTCTTCATTTTTTGTCTCACTAATAGTCTGCATTTTGAAAATATTCATGTGACATTTTGTTCTCATTAACAAACATAAAAGACTAGGAAACAGTATTTCTGAAATTACCCTCCTGAGGAAGCCTGTTAGCCAGGCAAAGGAAATTAAGGGTTTCTAACACCTGCTGTCTAGGTTTACTATTTGAGCACCAATGATCTACATGCATAAGTTTTAACCTTGTGTTAAACAAAAGTGCTCTTTGGTACTCTATTCTTTCATGCTGCTCTGTACAGCGTAGTACTATAATACCTCTATCCAGTTTCCTGAAGTACATGATATGGCCTATGGAGGAAAAATCAACAACCATTGTAATTGCTCAGCCAAACAAATATCCATTTTACATTAAAATGCAAGTTACGGTTCATATTCCCTTTGATTGCTGTACTAGGACAGACCACATATTCAAGCGCGATCTAGGTTCACTAAGAGGCATGAGACATTCCAGGTCCATAGGTTTGCCATTGCAGGTCTGGATCAAAAATGAACAAATACCTTCTCCTGTAAGTCAATATTTAACAGTCTGATTGTCAGAATTTCAACGCCCTCCCAAAGACTGCCTGTAGCAACAGCCTAAAAGTACATCTTTTGTCTGAGCACTGAAGCACACATCTTCTCTTGGTACTACTCTGTTTGGGTAACTGCTTCAAAAGATTTTTAGCCAAAACCAAATATCTTTCCTTTTGTTCCTTAGTTAAACCTCTAGCGCATAAAAAGCGGGACAGAAAATGCAAAATGGAAGTCCAGATCAAGCTGGCTATGGAATTTCTATTGTTCTCTTTCTCTACATGTCCTAAAGTGGAAACAAGATACGATTGCAAGACTTGTCTTTGATTTGTCCTGCTTCCGCACCAGGATTCATGGTAGCTACCAGGCAAGCAACTTTGAAGTTGATAAATATGCATATCCATATGCTTTATCTGAACATAACTTATACAGTTCATTCTTTCCTGTCACTGTTCTTCCTGTCAGATGTTTCTAAATGCTTTAATATTCACTGGATGATTCAGATTATCTTGAATTTTGTTGCATTTCAGTGTGAAAAGGATAAGATTGATGATCCTAATATGAGATCATTCAAGGACATGTTCAAGAACCAGCATCCTTGGAAACCTCATTTTAAAAAATTGTCATATAATAATTTTTGCATGACCTACTTGGGCCTGTAACAACAGCTCTAATTCTTCCAAAACCGGTCTAATACACTCAGGACTTCCATCACCTTTGCACAACATTCATGCCTGTTACAGGTCAAGTCTGAAGCCATAGGCTAATACCTTTCAAACAGACAAACCTCAGGTTCTGTTAAGGCAAGAATTTCATGATACATTATCAGGAACACCTTTGGTCTGCCTGCATTCTGCAGAAGCATCTTTGTAATTTTAGCTTAGAGACCAATATTCTGGTTTTGCAATTAAATGATCTAAAAATCTTTACATGGACTTGGGATTTTTACCTTAGAATCACTCTAGCTATGTCTAAGGTCAAAATTTAGACTAGGTGGGAGTAGGAAAGTATAAAGTTAATGAAAGAGTAGGCTTTAATCAGGTAGCGCACAGCTTGCTTTCCTAAGATCATTTACAGTTGCATTGTTCCGTAAGCATCATAATCTTACATACTAAATAGCAGATTAATCCTTATTGCAGATTAGATCTGAAAATTAGAATGCTTTATACAACACCAGCTGATTAAAGCTTACTTTTGCATTAGCTTTATATTCTCATACTTCTACAACTTCTTGGTGCAGAATTGAAGAATATGAAAAGCCAAGGAAAACTGCTGAGATTTAGGAGTATATAGTGCACAGGAAAGGCAAAAAAAGATGGATAAAGGAAAAAAGGGATAAAGATGAAGTTAAAGGGGGAAGGAGCTAAGGATCTTCCTACATTCTTCCCATTCTTGCCTACTCAGTGGGAAAGAGAAAGACGCTTCCCCCTTGTATCTAAAATATCAATCAGAAATAGGACAAGAGGAATGGGGCAGCACTAACTCACAGCTCCAAGGAAGGTGGGAATCACAATCACATAAACCAGGACCAGTGAATTTTGCACACTTCTCTCTGATCTTTATGCAAATCGAGAATTGAGAGACAACACTCCCTGTTGAGTCCAAGCCCTCACTATCTGAAATCGTAGTAATATATGCTTGATAGAAAAAGTGTTTGAGAAATACCATTAACATGAGCCACTTCATACATGACCTACCCATAATGCAAACATGCATAAATCCCATCCCATACGCTAAGATCAGGATTGGAACAAGACAGCTAAGTCTTCTATTGATGCCATTTTTAGTTATAAATTACTTTCTCACACAGGTTCTTTTCCACTTAAAAAGGACAAAAAATAAACTACTTTAAGACTCCAAAAATCACCAAGGAGAGGAGAAGAGAAAAATATTGCCACAGATAAGAAACTATGCTATATAAACAAAAAATATAGTTGGCAAGGGTATTGGCAAGGGTATATGCATCTTGTAGCAGGCACTCTGCTCTGCAGCAGGTTTTGTCTATGGCCTATATTCTGCAAGAATCAGTACACCAAGAATCCAACAAGTCTAGGAGAGGATATGAAGAGTCAGGTGTCTTCAAATCTATAGCTGTATACTTGGTGGCAAAGTCCATAAAATATTCAGTAACTCTGCTTCTAAATATTTGAGACTCAGTGACTGGATGGTTTCTTTATATTAATCCAATGATTCCCAGCTCGTGAACCCTGCCACACTGATAGACCAGTTGCATATAAGTCAAAGTTATTACTCTCCCCTTCCAGCTCGCGCTCTCGCACTGCAGAAAAATATCAACTGTGGGATAACATTATTTCTCTATTTCCCCTCTCTGTACCTTCCACCTACACATGCTAACCAGCCTAGCCATGGTGCATCCCTAAATCTATCCTGCTGCTGCTCTTTCGCTTTTGATATGCAAAGTGGAAGTTGTGAGGGACTGCAAAATAATAGCATGTTATCTCCTCTGTCCAGATGGTGACTGTACCGTCTCATCTCTGGAGCCTTTGACCTCCAGTATAATCCCCAAAGACAAAGCTTCTGGATTCACCCAGAGGGACCCATGTAGTCCTCAACTATGTCTGCTTCCAGTCCTTTAAAGACTCTTTGATCCCTAGTATCATCTGTGAGATCCTATAAAGATCAGGGTAAGGAGAAGGAAGAGATGGCAACATATTTAACTGCAAAAACGCTGGCAATCATCATATTAAACCCCTTCTTTTCATCAGTGAAAAATGTTTTAATGATATGCTCTCAAGCTCCAGCAGACTACTGCTAGTTACTTACCCTCTGATAAAAATATTTGTCTACAAAAACTGCATTAAGGCACCTAAATACCACTGCTTTCTAGTCTTACATGTAAGCAAATCCTTCAAGGACCCCCCAAAATATTAAATTCATGAAAAGGGGAGTGAAGATAAATCTTCACATTGTAGTGATGATCATCCATGAGAGTGGTAAACAAGGTCAGATTTCTCAGGGGAATAAGGGCCATTTAACTTCTCCATTGTCACCATCTAGTTCAGCACATGATCTATGGCACGCAAAGGACATGCGGCAGCATCACAGTGCAATGTCTTCTCAATGACACTATTACCACAAACATATCTAAAATAAAGTTTTAGCAGCGGAGCTAACACAGACCATGCTAGATAGCTATTGTAACAAAATGACCTGCTTACAGATTACAGAAGTTTTGCAAGATACCTTACAATACATCTAAAATGACAGCATAAAGCATATAAAAGCAAGGACTCTGAAGAGTCAGAAAACACAGGAGTCTCATAGTTACCGCTGCTGCAGCTCCCGGCCGTGCAGTACTGCCACGCAGGACAGCTCCCAGCACCGGGCTCGCCCGCTTGGACAGCTCAGCCTGGCTGCCGGGCTCGGCGAGGAGAGCTCTCACAAGTATTTGCCTTGATCTCCTATCTCGATATTCTAGAGCGACTAGTGTGTTAGTTAACATGTAACATTAACACATGGTATTCCTTTTAGGACGGAACAGATATTGTAGCAGCTCTCGTCTTGGTCTCAACCACAGCCAAGCAGATGTTATCAGAGGTTGTACTAGTGCAACTGGTGTTTGTTCTCAATCAAAAGGAATAATTCCCTTGAGAGAGACTCGGGAAGAAAACAATGCTCCAGGCCCCTGCATGCACAAATCCCTCCCTCCAGTCTTTCCAGATTAAGGCTGGCCTTACTGATGTAGCACAGCAGGAAGCTTAAGGCATTTTCTTTCCTAGGGGTAAATAAAGGCAGAGGTTCTGACTATAGTATGGACCAGTATATGCCAAAAGGGACTAACGGTTAATACTCTATTTTCCGTTGTTTAATCAAGGTGATTAATACCAATATTGCTGGAACTAAACAAGAAAACACTGATAAAAGTGAATTACTAACCTTTGCTTTAATTTTGAAGGAACTATACTCAAAAAGGCAACTAACTGGTATTTCTTGAAGTCTCAAAACATCAACAAGTGAAAAGTTTTCAACAGAGACTGCAATGAAACAATCAATGGTATGGAAAGAGAAGTGTTTTATTTACTGAAGGCAAGACAGCAGCTGTAATAGTTCTTTTTTACTTCAAGTTTTCTCTTTATTGTAGTAGAAGCTCTTACAAAATCTTTTTTATATAAAACAACTGAGAAAACAATGAAAACCAGCACCTTTAATAATAACATAACTGTCATAAGTTATGTTTTAAAGCATTCACTGTACTGAACTCCAGTATCAGACTCCCCCCCCCAGTTTATATGCTAATCTTGGCTAGTCACTGGAATAGCAAGCGTGGCTCTGAGTGTACACCCATAATCAAAGCAAAGAAATCCAGAATACAAGAAATATGAGTTATTATGAATTGTTGTTGAAAAGTGCCACTGAAAACTTAATTACAGGACTCTCCTCCCCCACTACACAAGATTAATCACACTGACTTTGCTGCCATATCCCTTTATGCTTGCAGAAAGTTAGGGAGGGCTTAGACATGAGAAGTATTTACCCAGAAATATCACAATGCAGGTTTTAGTTGATTTCACTCAGTTCACAAATTGAGTGCTCCATCCATTTTACTGGAACTTGAAATAATATCTAAAGAGCTAAATACCAAACCTTCTTGCTACATAGAGACATAAGAGGGAATCTAGGTTAATACAAGGAGTTAAGATATACTCATGCAAATCTGTAGTTTTAAGTTCTTTTTTCCTGTGCAAATCCCTAGAAGTTCTGGAATGCAGGTGCAAGCCCTTGCATAGCGAATTTAAACTTATTGATAATAGCCTTGTATTCCTTAATCAGTTCTCATGAAGCATTCAGAAGCAGCCTAGAGGCCAGTGGTTTCAGTCCGGGGATGTGCAATACACTAAGTCGGCAGTAGGGGATACTACATGTATCCCCACAACATTAATGGCAGCTAACACCAGGACACTCATGCTATGTTTAAGAATTACTTTGGCATCGCGCTAGTATATGAGTAGGAGCAGCACGATGCTTCACACACGCTAACTTATGCTAGTGAGTCGAGCTTTACCACAAAGTATAGAGAAGTAGCATTTCCTTCTCAGCTTTTCTCTCTCCTTAGCAGAAAGCTATTTTAAGATAAGAACAATTATAACAATCATTCTGGTTGAGACTGAGGGTCTGTATAACCTACCACTCTGCTTCCAGCAGTGGCCATAAACAGACTATTAGGGAAAGTGAAAGTGATATTTTGACAGTTCTCTGAAATAATTGGCTTAACATGCAACGAAAGCCAAAAAAGACAATGTAATGTTGGCCATTACCAAGAAGTTATTGACAATAAAAAGCATCATTTTGTTTAAATCCTTAGCGTGCCCACATCTGGAGTATTGTGTGCCATTCTCATCTCTGCACCTCAGCAAGGACAGACAGCTGGGAACAGTACAGAGGAGGGTAACTAAAATGATTACTGGATTGAAGCAGCTGAACTGCAAGAAGAAAGCCCAAACAGCTGGGACTTTTCAAACTGGAGAGGAAAAGCCTGGGGGATAAAACTGAGGTTTCCAAAATCACAAACGCAGCAGAGGAAGTCAATGCAGAACAATACTGCGCAATACTAGAACAAAAAGGTATTCAGTGAAACTAGCGGGAGACTGGTTTAAAACAGGTTAGAGAATAAGTACTTCTTTACACAGTGGCTAGTGAACTTCTGGAGTTTGTTTTCACTAAAGGGTTAGGTAGGTAGTATTGTATTCAAAAAATAATTGAGACAAATTCATCAACAATAGGTCCATAAAATCATACTAAAGGGAACAGGCAGGGATATACCCTCTAACATCCATAATCCAGGAACCGTGGATACTGGGGAAGCACAAGAGAAGCAGGCCACAGACAGTGGTGAGGCTTGCATCCTTTCCCTGAAGGGTACCTCTTATTGCCATCAGCAGATAAAAAACACCAGGCAAAACAGACCATTAGTCTAACTCAGCAAGGCATTTCTTACATTCTCTAAATGCCTTCCCATCCTTCGATAATTTTCAGCTTAGGGGATGAGTCTGAATTACTTTTTCTACCTAAGCAATCTCATCAGCACTCTCTTCCAAGCTCTTGTTTGGTCTCCTCCAACTTTTTGTATCTACAATATTTTCTAAGAGTTCCACAGCTCTACTGCTAGCACAATTTGAAGAACCACCTGCCCACCTTTGTTTTGACTTGGCTTTGACCAGCTTTGTTTGACAGACCCTAGTTCCTGTGCTGTAAGAGAGAGTGGTGAACAGTCAACTCCTATTCACCCTTGAGATGTCACTTAGTTTTTTTACGCCTCAGGTTTTTTTTGTTGTTGTTGAAGTAGGCTGTATAATCTTAACATTTCTCATATGGGAGCTGTTCCATAAGCCGCTGACCATTCTTCCTGTTCTTCTCTGGAACTCTTTCGTTCAAATATGCTTTTGTTTGAGATAGATCAGAACTTCACACAGTACTCAAGCTATTTGTGAACCACATTATATAGAAACACAGTAATGTCTGGTCTTTATTCCTTTGCTATTTTCCTAATTATTCCAAGTGTCTGATTTGTATTTTTGCTTTCTTACTGCTCTGTTGAGCTTTCAGCTGATATGATGTTTTGTTCTATTGAAATTAGTCCAAGAAAATATGCTGACCACTACCACTGATATGAAGAATATTTCCCCTCCCCAGTATTTTTATATGTATAAAAACCCCACATATTTACTGCTTTGAATTCCCTCCACTGTTTTATGGCTCGATGTATGAAAATGTAATCTCAAGAGGATCTTTACAATTCTTTATTCTGGTTTGGCCTAAGCTTTAGGGTATTCACAACAGTATCTCTTCTAGATCATTTATGCATATACTGAATCACACAGATCCCTAAGGCATTCCAACATTAATCTCCACTGTAAGAGGTGACCATCTACTCCTATCATATACTCCCAGTCTTAGCAATTATCTATTCTTGCTATGACTTTCCTACCTTATCTGTGTACAGGGTGCAGATTTTATAAAATGTTTTCTGGTAAGTCAAGTAGACTATTAGCTGGATCACTGTTATCCATGTTTGTTGAATCCCTCAGAGAATTCCAAGAGATTTGTAAGGCAGGAATTCCCTTTGCATAAGCCACACTCACTTTTCCCAAGTAACATTTATCCAAGCAGTTTTTCAGTTAGGCAAAAACAAACCCCCCAAGTCCCAAAAGTCTTCAGTTAATCTGGTTTTATTGGTTTCTTTTAATACCCTAAGTTCTACCTTTCACAGAGAAAATAAACAATTTGTTATACACCTAGTTGCTTACAGTTTATCACTTTGACCTTGGTCATTTGCTTTAACTCCATTTTTCCTCCTTATATTACTTTTTCAAAGATCCTCGCAACTTACCAGAACCAATTCTAAAATAAAATTAACTCCTGTTGTCATGTCTTTAGTATAATTTATAATCCCTAGCCACATCCAAACGAGCAGTTGAAATTCAAGTTCATAGGTTTTTCAAACAAAGCAAATTTAAGGGCAAGAGTCTTTAAGGGCAATTTTCTTCTTACAGTAAAAAGCTTGTCAAGTCTGGTACACAACTGCTCTATGGAAAGACTATATAAAGCCTTGGCTTTAGACTGTTTGACAACAATAACTAGATTAAGGCTCTGTACTGTCAGGAAGAACACTCAAAAGTGAAGACACATGATCACCTTTTCTGTTCTCAGTGTACAGCTTAGCCTATCTACCGGCTGGAATTCCTGAGCACTACAAAAATATGAGTAAACTTGATTTGCACAAACCTCTTATGGAAACATTTGTATAGTCTGATAGTGACACTTGCCTAATATTCTGAATTTCTATCAGTTTTAGTTATATCACAGAGTACTAAATAAGGAAACTCCTTAGGCATTAGGACAGGTAACAACCGACTAACGGGAACTTAGAAGTCCTATATCAACTAGACTATAGAGAAGAAGAGACTAAGTATGTGGTTGAAGTCCCATCATGAACGTTCTCTGAAGAAAGCTTAGACAACTATCAGTGGAAATGATTTTTTTTAAGAAAGGAGAAAGTGATTATGTGTAAACCCAAGGAAGGCTTTTGGGGATAATGGTAACTAGTGAGGTACCATTACAACAAGAGAAGCACAAGTATACAAGCTTGCCTGCCTGGATATAAACAAAAACAGGTTAACTAAACTGTTTGCAAGACAGTAGACGTACTCATAGCTGAAAAAAGCTGTACTAGTAAATTAGCAATTTCCATTATTTTCATGGTATCAATTATTCTTATTTCATTCACACCAAATTTTTGCAGAGCAAGAAAAAGGCCAAATACTACAAAACCACTGAAGAACATACTATTCGAAACAACAAATCTTCTATTGATTGTTCAGTATGCAATTCTTCTGGCTTTTAGTTAACTGACAGACCACTCAAAATATGCATTCTTGATCTGTCTAAATATTTAAAGTAACAGACTAACATACAAACACATCCAGAGTATTTCACATGCAGTTATACCAAATTAGGCAAATTCGGCAGTCATAGAATATTTTAGTATATATTACAATACATCTTTTGTAAGTGGTATTTGTTTATATATTTAAATTATATTAGCATCTTTTGGATTTCTGTTACAAGTTATGTGTCAATTAAAGGCCTAAAACATACATACTGGTGAAAGAAAGTAGATTGAGTCTTACCTCCATTGCTAATGCAGCTGTTTGCTGGTCATAATGATTCAGAAGATTAGGCATAAACGTGGTATTGTAAGGCAGATCCTGGCACATCCGCAAGATGATGGGCTCACAAGAAAATAAACTGTGCCCTCTTGTGTGCCCCACCAAAACATCCAAAAGCCAAAGGTAACAGAACATCCAGCTAGCAGCCATCCTTCCACACGAATGGGGCCAGCTATTGAGTCCAGTCAGAAAACTCTTTAAACTCCTCATGTACCTTCAGATTTCACTTTAATGCCAATATTTTCAGTCCTTGTTTAAGGTTCTTCAAAACTTGAATGCTCTTTGTATACAACACTGTTTGCTCAGTCCAGATGATGTGTTTGAGACAGAGGTGTGAGACATCTTGCTTTTTCTTTTCACATTATTATATAGCATGTATTAGGTGAAGATATTAAAATGTTTATCCACATTCCCACACAACTGACCCCATCCTGACTCAACAGCAGTCGAGTTAAGATCTTCTTTTCTTAGATGGCCTGAAACAAAAAATGGAATACAATAAAGAGCCCTGTAATTTATTAAAGTATTTAACTCTAAATAGTCTGACAGACTAATTGCTTGAAATTACCAAGTGTGAGAGACAAGCGCAAGATTAAAAGGTCTCTTGCTAAGTCTTAGTTCTGGTTTCAGATTTTTTCTTGTGAGGAAAAAAAAAAAAGGTTGTGTGTTGTAAAATTTATCTAAAACATATGGGGAAAATACAGAACATATTTACTAAGAAGTAACCATTTTTTAGAAGAATCCACACTTTAAATTTAACCAAGTGAGGGTTATAGTTGTTGACCACATTGAAACCAAACTATTTATGACTCAGTATCTCCACAGGTATATTCACAGTGATAGTATCTTTAGTTGCATGGTCACATAAATTCTGCTGAATAATTATAAAACAAAAACAAAACAGTCACCACCACCAATACACAAGTCACAACTTGCAGTTTTGAGGACTACTGTTTTGCCGAGCAAGTCACATTCAGTTTGGCCAGCTGTCCTGAAACACAGCTACTTTACTTGCACACAAATCCCAGACAGAGGCTGGCCTCAAAACGTTAAATATGATGAGGAGTTATCCCTTTTCAGAACGACTTTACTGAATTGCACCAACAAGAGAGCTGCTCAGACCAGTTACTGCTCCTGGTTTATAGGGACTAGATCAATGTCCGATCAGGAACGTACAAATGGGAAAGCCCGAATGTACAAATGGGAAAGCCTGCTCTTTTACACTGAGGCCTCAGGGCTACTCCAGCACAGTTTGCTGTGCCTCACTGAGTACCTTGCACCATCTCCCATGCAACCTAGAAGATATGGGCCCCCCATAACACTTTCGCATTTCTTCGCTATCTGCAGTACGGCGCACTCTAGAAATCGTCGTAACAGCTGAGGATAAGCCACAAGACAGCAAATTTCGATCATCCCTTTCTCTACACACTGTAAGATGGAAACTGCAAAGGTGGCTATTCATGGTTGTTCTGCCAGTTCCGTAATACCTATAGAGCCAATTTAAACAGCAATCATTCCCTAGGGCTGGCTCTGCACTTTCTCAGCAGTAAGGGGCTGGAGGTAGAACAAGTAGAACGGGGACTCAGCATATTGCGCCAGTCTGCTAGAAAAACAAACTCTGGAATCAGAGGCTAAAGCAGCAAGAAAAAGCCACCAGTGCCGTAAGAGTACAAAGAAGCCCTTTTCTTTTAACAGCTTTGTCTTACAGCAATGAACCTGCAAAATTCGGCCAACTGCTTTAAAAAAATAAAATAATCGCTTGCATTAAAAGGTAACAGATTTGGAAATTCTGTTTGAACCAGAAAACCCCAAGTACTCCAACAATATTCCAAAGAGGAAGCAATGACAAATTTGAACAGACTTCCAGTCTTGAATAATTGTTTTCCTTAGATATTCAGGAAGAGAAATAAATTCTGCAAGTCAGAGAAGGAAAAAGTTATTCTTCTCTCTCCCTAATGCAAACTTAGTGAGACATACAAAACAGTTGATTGTCAGACTTCTCCTGGAGAAATCATATCAGCTGATCAAAAAAGTTATACACGCACACTTTCGTTTACATAGGCCCATCTTATGGTCAGAAAAATTAGATACCATTCATCTCTAATACGACACGTGGCAATGATTTTGACTGCTACTGTTTGAGACTGGCTGCTAAAAACAAACATGAAAACAGGAAAAAGACCAAGATGCTAAACATAATGATGTTAATTTATGTTCATTGACATGTTGCTTCCAGGCTGCTTACTCCCTTGCAGCTATTGACAGGGAATCAGCACTCAAGTATATAAAGAAAAGAACACAAACAGTAAAACTGTCCCAAACCTAGGAAAAGTATAACATTACAAAGAAAGAAGAAAAGAGAACTTTCTAAACCTCAAGTTAGGCAGTAGAATCAAACAACACAGCTCAAATCAAAGTGTCTAGCTTGTATACTGAAGCAAGTAAATATTGCTGGAAAGAGCAGTTAGTGTATTGAAATGAAAAGACCAAAATCAGCCACAATATTTGAGACTTGTTACGGCTAATCATGCCTGATTTTTATCCAATTTCACGTTCATATGGCCTTGAAAAGCTATGCCCTTCTGACTGAAGGAAATCATTCCTCAGACTTGTTTTTCAACAGTTTGGTGCATCTTTAAAAAAGACACAAGATGCTCCACCTTCCAGGCAGCATTACTTAACACTGAAGGTTTCTGCACATTCTTATCTCCTGGTCAGAGTACGACAAATTAGAGACAGAACCAACTCCTGCTCAGTTTTGTTCAACCTACCTAACCCCCTTTGAATCTGGCACTTTGATTTTAATAATGGTTCCCCAAATTCACCAAAAGAAGCTTCACTTCAAGTTTTTTTTTTTTTTTTTTTTTTTTTAAAAAAAAACTTTGGCCACCAACTCAAATAGATTATTCAATAATTTAAGTGAAGTGAACTTCCCGTGTAGATTAGCAATTGCCTCTTTAGCACAGATTCATGGTCCCTGTAACTCAGAGGCCACTCTAGCAGTGATTAATTAGATGATGCTTCATAAGAGAAGTTCAGAAGCAACGTAAGATGAACTGTACCCACAGCACATATTGTGTTAAAGTTCGCACCACAAACACTGGGCAAATCCAGGTCAGGATCTAGAGCTTGGTCACTTCTTGGGAAAGATTCCAAGTACACTTCATAGAAAGCATCATACTAATGACATTCAAAGTACAGAGACTCCAAACAAATCCACGAGTCCTCTGACTTTCGCACACCTCAGACTGAAAACACACACACCCCCAGACTCAGTAAACCACAAGTTAACTGTGTGAAAGCAGGAAAAAAAAAAGCAGTCCTCACAACGCTTTCCTCTTTTACACTCAAGATCTTATTACTGTATCGTATCACAAAAGGAAATTAAGAAAATATTTACTAGAGCCAGAAAAGAATGTTAAATTATAGAGTCCAGTCATCCAGTGCCCTTTCATGGACTAAAAAAAAAAATCTAGGTAAAACTAACAAAAAATAAAAAAAGACTGTATCACTGCAAAAGCCAAAGAAGGCTAAAGTTTTGCATTCTGTAAGTTTGGCTGTAAACTAGTGTCACATACACACGACCTATTAATTTGTGTAGACAAATGAGTGTTGTAACATGCAATTTTTAGCTTCGAGATAGTTTTTTTTAACCACAGATCTAGTTTTGTATGCTCTTTGTTAAGTCTCTAGATGTAAATTTTTGTGGTTATTTTTATATGTATATAAAAACAAAACATATTTGATGACACTGGGGATAAAAGAAGAGGAGGGGATACCAACCCATCTACCCCAAGGCACTGAAAAAAAAAAATTAAAAAAAAAAGCTGTAGGCAAAAAGGGTAGGAAACAACTAGTTGATTAGTGTGGTTATGGATTCATACATTATCTGTATTCGTACAAGCCCACCCAATTCCTACTCTAAAGGCTAAATTAACACATGCATAGGAGACTATTATAAAGAGTGAAAATCAAAGTGAAAGGGTTGACTCCCACAAGCAAACTTCTTTTAATCAAATAAATTTCAAAGTTACTAAAGGGGCAGTAGGAGGAGCAATGAAAACAACAGTCACCTGACTTCAGAAAGAGACTGTAAAACTAGGGGCACAAGGGGAGAGTGTCACCTTGGTCATTCCACACCCAATTCTGGCCATGGAGAGAGAGGAGGAACTCACTGCACCGCATACAAGCGCAGACAGTATTTCCACAATCCATCCTCACCCACATAAAGGGGGTAAGGGGAATAGGGGAAGAATATATTCTCCTAACTCCATTCCAATTAGTCAGAGGGAAAGAAACTCCAGTGCTGTACTGCCTTGTCCCACTTCCACTACACATTAAGGGAGAACCGCACAATAATCTTCCATATCCTCTATTCAATTAGGAGAGGATGGAGGAAGGACATTTCCCCATTCTTACATATGTTCACACTCCTCCTCACCAAAGGCAGGACAGAGAAAGGCACAGAGCATCTCCTCTTCTCCTCCCAGTGACACGATAGTCACTGCTCCATTCCCGGCAGGGAGGATGGGAAGGTAGAAACCTTTTCAGGTTAGCTTCTCCATGTATATGGAGGGAAGGGAAAGAGGACTTGTCTCCCACTCACGCTGGATCCCTATCACATCGGAAACAGCAGGGGTAGAAGAGCAAAAAGTCCAGCTCGCACATGCCTCCTCTTGCGCTACTACTGCATTGCAAAGGACGAGACAAGCATCATCTTATTACAAAGGGCAGGGGAGAAAACGGGAGCTGGACAGATCTAGCATCTCTCCATTTGAGTTCATATTGCATCGCAAGCTGGAGGAACCGGAGGGGGAGCTAGCTAGCATCCCTCACGCTGGAAGGGGAGGTAGGGTGCAGACCGCACTAGCATCCCCTTTCCCCTCGGATCTTCACTGCATTTTAAGGGGAAAAGGAGGGACTGCGTGCATGGGATCCTCTTGGATTCCTGCTGCATTGCAAAGGAAAAAAGAGGGTGCATGTGCCTAAGACTAGCACCCCTTACCCCTGGGTCCCCACGGCATTGCACAGGGAAGGGCAGAGTGCATGTGCATCGCGCCAGCGGCCCCCCCGGGCCCCTGCTGCACCGTGACGGTAAAAGCGGGGGAGGGACGCACGGGACCAGCATCCCTTCCCTCCTGGGCCGCTGCTGCTGCATTGCAAAAAAAAATAGAGGTAAGTGCGTGGGACTAGCAGCCTCCTGGGTCCAGTGCAGGAGGAAAGGGGCGGGGGGGAACCGGCACCCCCATGGGTCCCGGGGGGCTGCTGGGGCAAAGAGGGGCAGCGCATGGGGGTGCACTATGGGGGGGAAGGGGGGAGCAACCCCCTCTCCGCGGGCACCCCCTCCCCTCTGATGGGGGGGCAGACGGGACCAGCATCCCCGTCCCCCCGCCGCCGCGCCGCTGGCTTCCCCCCCGCAGGCCGCTTCACGCCCCCCCCCGGCACCGTCGTCGAGTGTATCTGCCCTCGGCGAGCGAGGGGGCCCCCCCTGAGGAGGGAGGACGGCGTCCCTAAGGGAAAACCCCGGCCCGCGCTCACCTCCCGCGCGGCCGTTACCTCAGCGCGGGCTCCCGCCGCTGCGCCCAGCGCGGCTCCCCTCAGGTGGCGGCGGC